>WTXG01000467.1:0-20786 GCA_022496185.1 Multifurca ochricompacta | reverse complement strand
CAAAGTCTATCAAAGTACGATGGAGAAACAATTCAAAACCAAGCAGGCACAAGAAGCTCATGTCAACAAGGCCCGAGAGAAATACGAGCAAGATTGTCTCCGTATAAATGCGTACACCGCACAAAGCACCCTCGTTCAAGGCAAAGATCTCGAGCGCATCTCCGTCAAACTCGAACGTGCTCAGCAAACTGTACACGCCAACGAGCGCGAATTTGCCAACTTTGCGCGTGCTTTGCAAGACACCGTAGCAAAATGGGAGCAGGAATGGAAACAATTTTGCGACAGTTGTCAAGATCTCGAAGAGGAGCGTATGGAGTTTACCAAGGATAACGTTTGGGCTTATGCTAATGCTGTCTCCATCGTTTGCGTTTCCGATGATGAGGTATGTGTGTCCGTGTGAATATACATGTCTTACGGCCCCCAATTCCGTGTCCCATCTGATGGCTGCTGATCCTACCTCATGACCATCTCTAGTCTTGTGAGCGTTTACGTCTCGCCCTCGAGTCCTTCGAACCGGAGAAAGATCAAGAAAATTTTGTCCGCGATTACGGGACAGGAAATGCCGTGCCAGATCCTCCACAATTCGTCAACTATTCTTCTTCTGAAGGTGCTCCTCTCACATCTTCGGCCTCAAAAGTCACAAGCCGTCCGGCCCAATTCACCCGCTCCACACAACGCATGAACCGACTTGCCAGTGCACCGCCTCAGTCCGACGACGAACCCTTTATCAACACTGCCGGTGTTGGCGCCGGTAATCGCAATGATCCCGTACCCGCCCGCGCCACCAGCCTTTCTAGGACGAGCACACGTCGGAATACCGCTCAGACAAACGGTCATGGCAACATAAACGGGTTCGCCCCTGGTTCCTCGCCGCCCGCGACGGCGCCCCGCGCTACTGGTAATTTCACCGCCCAGGCGATTAACCCAACACAACACGAACTTGTCGTGGGTGAAAATACGTACAAGGTCGATCTTTCCAAGGATCAACAGGGTGGCTCTCGTGCTTCAAATACCACCTCAAAAGTCGGCGATGAGACTGATCCCATGGTGCAAGCCATGGCAACTCTCCGTACCGCGGCAGGATCGAGTGTTGGTCGTAGTGGAACGCGCAAGGCAACTACAGAAGTTCCTTTACCCGGCGGCTCGTCCACTTCACCTTCCAACGCGCTCATACCACCTACCAATGTCTCCTCTTCGAGCAGAAATCTTGATTACCGCAACTCTGCAGAACTTGTCGTTGGTGTCCACCCAGCTGCGCAGGCTCCCCGCTCGCGTTCAACCTCACCCGCCCCCCGACTGCCAACTTTATGCAACCACCATCACAGGCACCGGCGTCTGTGGTAGATACTGTAATTGATACTTACCACCAGAGCTTCCCTGGCGAGCGTCGAAGTCGATCCAATAGTCGTCGCGCAAGCTTCAATGCAACGCAGCCCACCCCCACGTCATCCCATATTCAAGGAGGTAGCCAGGGCAGTCATCTGGAGCGCCCAGTTAGCCGAGACGGGCATACTGGCATTGGTGCCAATGGCCGTTCCCGTAGCCCATCCCTCAATCACCCTGCTTCCCGGAGCGTCTCGCCTGCTCCGCATTCTGGGCCGGTACGCGTTGGTAGTGTCAACCAAGGGGATCAAGGTGTAGGGCAGTATCGCGCCACGACGCCAAACACTGTGGGTATTGCCCTCGACCCACATGGAAACGTTGCTATGGACTCGATGGCGGACGTGTACCGCCAGCAGCAGCAGCAGCAACAACAACAACAACAACAACACAGCAACAACAACATCAAGTGGTCCAAGCCAGACAGGTGCAGCAAGCACAAGCGCCTCCGCCAATGCAGCCGCCACCACCTACTCCAATGCAGTATCAGCAAACTCCAGCTCAGTCACAACAACTTCAAGCACCCGGTGGCGTTGCTGCGCGACCCTCGCAACGCCAGCCGAGTATTAGCAATTCATACGGTGCTCCCACTCCATGGCAGACCGCCGCGGCACCACCACCTCAGCAATACGTTCCGCCACCACCGGCTCAACAGCAAGTCCCGCAGCATTCGCCCGCGTACGCACAAGCACCGCACCCATACGCGAACGCGCCACCATCGCAAGTGTATCATAACCAGCAGGTGAGCTATGGCATGCAGCAACCGCAGCAACCGCAGCAGCAGCAGCAGCAGCAAAGACAGCAAGTAATTCAGCGTGGCGCTCCGAGCTCGAGCGGGGAGATTACTATGTGCCACAACAACAGACGTTCGGGCCGCCACCCCAGCAGCAACAACAGCAGCAGCCATACCAGCAGCATGTCGGGTATGGGAATAGCGGGTATAGGCCGGTCAGCCCTGGTCCTGTGAACAGGACGCCATCGCCACAACCAATGGCGCTTACGCAGCCGCCAACACAACCTCTTTCGGAGCCGCCGACGCGGCAATATACGGAGGACGGACGGGGGGTGCTCTTTTATGGTGCGTATATTCTCTCACACACACACACTATCTCTTCTGAATATGGGTCTCATTGGGTATTGTGAACAGTGCGCGCATTGTACGACTATACGGCTACCATCCCGGAAGAATTCGATTTTCAAGCGAATGATATCATCGCGGTCACGGCTACGCCGGAAGATGGATGGTGGAGTGGGGAATTATTGGATGAGAAGCGACGCGTGCCAGGCAGACACATTTTCCCAAGTAATTTTGTGCATTTGTTCTGAAGAAAGGGCGGGCTCTCCGCACTCTTTCTTTTTTTATTTTATTGTGTTTCTTAGTGGGTGGATGTATAAGTTGGACTCGGTGGAATGAGGTGGGAGGAAGAGTACTAGTGGGGGTAGGGGAAGTGATAGTTGTTAGTATTTATTTATGCTCCTTTTCTTTACCTTGTGAACTCTCTCAATTTAACATAACCATAACATAAACAAGCCCCGTGGTGGGACGTTTTGAATGGATAAAAATGAAGCTCATTGGTTCGGTATACTCGTTCGTGTACATGCTTATCTTCAGTCGTCGTTGTTATACGTCGTGCGTGCACCTTAACCCCGCCCCCGACATGTTAACGCCGCGCTGCAGGCTCTAAAGGAGAAAGGGAAAAGGGTAGGTCAATTAACCTCAACCCTAAGTCTCCAAAACTCGAAGGTTGTTCGGATCCTCGTAATTGGATATTCTGCAGTTCAACTCGACATCCCCCTTTAGCAGCAAAGACACAGGGGTCAGTCGTCGATATAAAAAGCTTCGAATTATTTGGAATCCTCTCATCACTCACGATAATGGCTATCTTCGTAGAACTCTTCCTTGCCCTCTCTTTCCTTGTCGTTCTCCAAACCATCCGTAACCGTAAAAGAGCAGCCGGTCTACCGTTACCCCAGGTCCTCGACCTTTACCCCTCATTGGCAATGTCTTTGATATCCCACGCAATTATTCTTGGCTCAAGTATACCAAGTATTCCAAGGAACATGGTATCAATCATCCTTTTTCTTTTCATACCCCCCACTCACAACTAGAACGAACAGGCCCTATATTATCCTTTCAGGTTTTTGGTCAAGTCATCGTTGTCTTAAACAATCTCAAGTCGGCGAAAGATTTGCTTGAGAAACGAGCAGATATTTATTCTGATCGTCCTGTAATCCCATTCTTCGAAATGTATGTTTGCCAGAGTGGCGGTGTTCCCTTTTTTTTTTCTTTTCTTGACCGATATGGCTTAGGGCTGGATGGGAGTGGTTGTTAGGCCTCGCAAGATATTCTGAGCCTTGGCGTCTAGGACGAAAGATTCTCGATCGTGGACTTCGTTCGGGAGCTATAGCAACTTATCGACCCATGCAACAGGCAAAGACACACGCACTTCTCGGCCGACTGTTGGCAAAGCCTGATGAATGGGAAGCACACATCGAACTGTTAGTCTGACAGGTTATCAGAATGATGCTGGGGGCTTTTTTTGTTTTGTTTTTTTTTTAAAAAAGACGGTTACATAGGCTTCAAGGTGATTTGATACTGGCCCTGGCGTATGGTTATGACGTCCAAGGACCTGAAGACAGGAAACTCGGCGTCACTAAATTGTTCGTCAAAGTTATTGCAGAGAACACACTTCCAGGAGCTCTTCTGGTCAACGATATCTCATTTTGTAATGAATGCCCTATCTCTCATCCATCACCCTTTTTTTACTTTCCCCCCTTTTTTTTTTCTTTTTAGTGCGTTACATCCCTGAATGGTTACCATGGTTCAGCTACAAACCTCTTGCCCGCCGTGGCCACGATTTGGGGAGAGAAGTCAGAGATGACCCGATCACGTTTGTCAAAGCGAGTATGGTAAGTAAGATATCAATATTTCTGATATGGGAGAGTTTCACATGATGAGTAAATAGCTCAATGGGACAGCTCAACCCTCGCTTAGTCTGGAACGGCTTCAAGAATTAGAAAAATCAAGTGGCAAAGAGCGTGAAGAGGGAGAGAAAGTGATGGCTGATGCTATTGGAACCTTATATACAGGTCTGTATTAATGTTCAAAAGTATAAAGACTGGCGCCACATTGACATGATCACAGCCGGCGCGGACACTGTATGTCTGCAAACTTTTATTTCCAGACATATTTACCGACTCGACCACTCATTTCCTAGACCGTGTCTGCCATCATGACCTTTTTAACAGCGATCTTGATCCGTCCTGACATACAGAAGCGAGTACAGGACGAACTTGATGCCGTTACGGGGAGAGAACGGCTCCCTACTTTTGAGGATCGTCCCAAGTTGCCTTTTGTTGAAGCAGTGTGTAAGGAAACTCTAAGGTGGAGACCCGTCACGCCTCTGGGTGAGTTTAATCTATACTCTATCTGCTGTTTATTATAATCAATCTGAACATGTTTTTGCGACCGGGAAGCTATTCCTCATGCAACCACAAAGAGTGATGTCTACGAAGGTTTTTTCATACCCAAAGGTGCTTTTTTCTCTTTGTTGTTGCAGGGTTATAATTTGTGAATAACGTTTTGCTCCCGCGTATATCCCACCAGGCTCCGTGGTGATTGGAAATACCTGGTATGTCAATTTCTAATTCGCACACGCTTTTTGAGATGGGTTTACCAACATTTTCTCACAGGGCAATTTTACATGACCCAGATGTATATCCGGAACCTGAAGTCTTCAAACCTGAACGTTTCATTAACCCGGACGGGAGCGTGCGTGAGGATCCCGCTCTGACAACCGCGTTCGGATATGGAAGACGGATTTGTCCTGGAAGACACTTTGTCGATGCGACATTGTTCATTGTCGTCGCTTCCTTGCTCTCAGTTTTTGACATCAAGAGAGGACGGGGAGGTGAGGGTTCCGGTGCTTTTGAGTACTTGGAGACGTATACTGGGGACCTCACAAGGTAAACTTCTTTCTTTCGGAAGGGAGGAACGGAATTGATTTCGACTTGTCCATCTAGTCGGCCGAATCCGTTCCAATGCGCTTTTGTACCTAGGGATAAAGGGGCCGAAGAACTACTGATCGGTCTTGATGGATAAGAGATAGAGCTCTCAAGCAAGCAAGCAGGATGTATGTAAATGTAGAAATTAGTTTGGTAGATGTTGGAAAGATGAAATGAAATGCCAAAGTAGCGTTTCTAGCTGTGAAACTCTTTCTCAACGTGTGTGGAGAAGAAGAAACTTCAAACACTCACTTACTCTTGTAAAGATGCCTCGGGCGTTGAGCATGAAACCTCCATCCTCTCTTCCATTACAAAACCTGAATTAAATCACTTATGATCTAGTTCTAGTTTATTTTATTGGTACATTTGCATTCTGCCTGTCTATTGCTTAATCCAGCTTCACTGCCCCTGTCTTTATTGCCTAGCCTTGGCATGATGGCTTCTGTAAGGTGTGAGCGTTGGGCATGAAACCTTCGGCCGCCTCCACTCTAGGCTAACTCTTCACAAGAGCCCCGGACTAGAACTTTTCTGATTATTTGATCTCGGTTTTAGACACTCTTTACTATATACTTCAAAGCGTTTAATGCATGAAAGTTTCATCACATCGCGCTCCGGGCCGGCTTCCCGTCCATTCTCTAATCTATCTATCTCATTTTCTTCACCTCTCCGTCCACTCCTTACAATCAATTTCATATCTTAACTGTTGCCTGCACTTCACCGTCACACCACCGTCACACCACCGTCTTCAGGTTGTACAAAGGAACAGTTATCAAACAAGGCGCAAGGTCAATCGCACCGTCATCGGTAACATCCAGCACAATCCTACTCTCGCCGATTTCATTGCGTCGCGCGGGCTTCCGGCTTTCCTCCTCTCTGCTCACCGCTCACCTTACTCTTTAGGGAACACACTTTGCCTCGCACTCACCGCAGATTGGATCCGTACGTACACTCTCCAGGCTCGTTCTGCGGAGCCGGGTTGCTGGAGGGAGCATTTCAAGGGGGGGACTGTGCCTGTGAGTGTCGATGAGGCCCTATACCCGTTGTCGGTCGGCCATAAGCCACACCACCATACTACGGCTGGCCGATTAAAGCCGCGCCGCGTTGGAGCTTGATGATCCATGATCGGAGGAGATCTAAATATCGGCCGAAAGCATCATTTTAGTAGCCCCCACTGAAGTTAAGTAACTGGCGGCACGTTCATTCAATCCGTGGGTTTTTTGTGTTCCTTAAAAAGAGATGAACTAGAGAGAGAGAAAGAGAGAAAGAGAGGGGAGGCGATGAGATGAGATAATTCATATATCCTATGGGGACCGAGTAACTTTGAGATGGCTGGCTTATTTTAGGCCGTGCGTGCTCAAATGCTGCCTGAGAAAGTTGCTTGTAAGGAATGAACGGGCATACGGCCCGGAACGCGCACCGAATCCACCAAAGTGCCTATATCTTGTGAGCCAAAGAGGTCGGGTGCTGTGCTGAGCGTCCGAGCTATCGCTGATGTGATCCTTCACCGTGGGGATCAGATCGACCATCGCAAGTTCTTGATGATGTAAAAGGTAATACTTATATGATTTGATAGGTACCGAGGAGAGGAGAGGAGTAGGGCTGCGCACCATACCCGTAGCTTACAGTATGACGGTGCTGTAGTACGGTGCCATACCCATACCGTACCAGCTCAAGTCAATCATCGAGACAGACGGTTACGGGTACGGAAAACACCGTCTGAACCCGTCAAAAAACGGCCATAGACGGCATTAGACAGCATGGATGGCAGGGCTTTAATCTTGTCATTAAGCCACCAAAACTCCCCCACTATAGTATCTTTACCTATTTAGATAGTAGATAAGTGTTAGCTAAATATGGTAAAGATAAGAGATAAGATAAACTAACTAATACTCACTTCAGTTTATGTTGTTACGCCCGGTGCGGGACGTTCCACACACTTGTGTGACAGTGTTCGTTCGGATCAGATAAGGGATCAATAAGACCCCTTGGAGTTATGTGGGAGGAGTCACCGTCAAAGAGGCTGCACTCTAAGACAGTGTTGAGCGGAGAGTACCGGAAGTACTGAGACGATCGAGGTAGAGCCCTTCAAAGGAGTGTCCAGAAGACAAGCACCGATGTATTCAATAAGTCGAGTCTGAGGTCTACAGGTAGCTACAGCGGACTTATATACGTAATCCAGTGGGCGTCTATAAGATAAGATATCGGAGTCAAGTGGGCCCGAATATACGGAAGCGGAGGGCGTAAAGCCTGGCTTCTGATAGGGTATTAAGTAAGTGTCCGGTCGTAATGATAACGAGATAAGAGATAGAGAGATAAGGTCAAACATGGGCAAACAACAGTCAACAAGTACAATCAGGGTCACGGGGACGGAAGAAGAGCACGGGACGGGTCCCAGGATGGAGACGTGATCAGGAAGTGTAAGGTAGGCGGTAGAAGGGTCATCATTGGGAAGAGTGAAGAAAACAGGGGCGGACGGCAGGGATTGTAACATCACCCCCTCTTCTGGTTCGAGCAGACCCTGCTAGAAACGACTCGTACCGTCATCGTCTTGCACCAATTCCAAATAATCATCGGCTACATTACGCTCATCCATGGTATAATTCTCTTTATCCGAGTCCTGGGGGCATTGGTGAGTGCGGAGAATCCGTAGGGCCCGCGCTGGCCACACAAGCGACACAGATCATGAACGGACAATCCAGTTCACGATGTCCGAGTTGTGACGCAGGCATTTGCCGCACCATCCAGACGGATTGGCAATTGTCGGAGCGACTCCTACGCGGCGGAAAATACAAAACCTACTCCAGTGCAGGTTGCTTCGACAATGCCGGCACCACTTGCGGTTGAGAGGACAGTTCCAGCTGATGTGGTACTTACTGTCACAGCGCCAGCACGTCTCCCCACGTGGGTTTCATGCAGTCGCGGCATCTCGAACCGGTTCGGCAGCAGCACAGGAGCAGCCCCCAATGATCGTGGAGGCAAGGTCGGGCATATGTATCAGCGTACCTCTCGGCAATCGTCTGGTAGGCATCTCCTTTCTCCAACTTTTCCGGATCTCCACCAACTCCTGCTCTATTTGGAACATCCCGTTCGTCAGCCGGGCCATCATCTTCGCATGTTCTTTGTACTGTCGGTTGAGTGTGTTGCGCAAGGTCAGGTTCTTCCGCAGTCTCACCTCGGCTTTGAGACGCGGAAGTCGCATGTCACTCAGTACTTCGTCATGGCGAAGGCTCGCGAATCTTCGGCCGCCAGATGTCCCAGCTGTTCGTCGGTCATGGTGTGATGCAAACGACCGGTATACCTTTCTTCCAGATAGACTGGAGCCCATAAACTGGACCGTCCTTTTTCATGCATCCAGCCACGTCCATCCCTCCATTGGTGTAGAAATGTATTGGCGATAGCGGTGGTTCCATCACCCATAGTGATCTCGAGTGGGTAGTACGTGGAGGAGTTCGGGTTGTTGGCGAAAAAGGGAACTCCGGCACTTCGTCATCGACTCCATGCCTATCAGGTCATTTGGATGCGGCTCTTCACAATGTTCGAAAGTCGTCGTTGGGGTTGGGGGATTGGTTCTTGACTCGGGCCTCAGCAGCCTCGTAGTCGATGGGTGAGGAGGGGCGTGTGGAAGGGTGAGCGGAGGGGAAATTCTCACAACTACTGTGTGGCGTGAATGCGTCGACGGCGGCGTTGGCGGCGATGAAAGACATAATAGATTCGATGGTTGTAGGACGTTGCTGTGGGAGCATGTACTGGGGAATTTGCTTCGGAGGTCGTCGCCCTTTTAACTGTTCTTGGGCGCTTCTGGGTGTCGGGCGTGGAATTCTGAGATAAGGACGGAGCAAAGATATCCCCGGCTGGTTCCCACGAGCTGTCTGAGTCTGGGAATCCTTTCCACTTAACGAGGTAATGTAGCTTGCGCCCTCGGCCTTTACGTGAGGAGTCTAGAATTCCTCCACTTCCCATTCCGCTTCTCCATCGATTAATTCAGGGGGAGGTCTAGGGAAGTTTTCCCCATGCAGGGATGTCTCCTTGTACGGTGTCAACAGTCTGGCATGGAAGACTGGGTGGATTCGCCATGTGGGGGAAGTTCGAGTTCATATGACACATCTGACAGCTTCCTTGTTATCTTGAAGGGTCCGTGACGTCGGGGCGCTAACTTGGCTGTCGGATGTGACGTGTGAACGTTCTTTCCTTCCAGCCACACCAAGTCATTGGTCTGATAAGGTGTGAACTTCGAGGGCTTCTCCGCTAGGGTTCTTTTGCGCCTTCAACAGGTTCTCATTGGCTGATTTCCTGATCTCTTCCCATTGGCTGATACGCTGTGTGGCTGAGGGAACGTTCGTTGGCTTTCCAGTCCACGTGGCTCGAGGCGTCCATCCCATGATAAGTGAGAATGGAGAGTTTTTGTGGTGCCATTGGGCCAAGAGTTGTGTGCGAATTCTGCTGTCGCTAGCCAGTCAGCCCAGTCGTCCTGTCGTCCATTGCACCAGAACCGAAGATATTGTTCAAGCCACTGGTTTGTCCTTTCTGATTGTCCATCTGTCTGTGGATGATAGGCCGTCGAGATGTTTTGGGTTATTTCAGCGTTTTACAGAGGGCCCTGGCAAATGTGGACGTGAAGCGTGGGTCACGGTCTGAAATGATTTTTTCCGGGAGGCCATAATGTCTGTAGACGTGATCAGTAGAGTTTGGCTACTCCTTCTGCTGTGATGGACTCATTGCATGGTATGAACAGTGCCGCTTTCGAACAGTCGTGATCAGTGATGGTCAAGATGGAGTCGAAGCCTCTGGAAGTGGGGAGTTTGACGATGAAAGTCCATGGCGATGGTCTGGAATGGTTGTGACGCTGTTGGTGCAATGGGGAATAGTGCTGGTGGGTGTGGGTGCGTATTCACTTTGTTGGCTTGGCAATCTGCACATCCCTTACATATTCCTCCACGTCCTTTTTCATGTTTGGCCACCAGTAGTCTCGTTTGGCAAGTGCGTAGGTATTAGCAATGCCTGGATGTCCTGCAGAGGGAAGGTCATGGTGAAAATGGATCACCCCCTCTTAATGTTGTCGCCACCGGTGACAACGAGTCGATCCCCGTCCTTCCACCACAGGCCATCAATCTTCTTCAGATTATGCGCCTCTGCCCATGATTGGCATAACTGCTGGTTCATGTTCTGTGACACCTGGGCCCATAAGTCCATGTCGTGGAGGCTGACGACGGCTCTCTTGTGAAGACTTCTTCAGGGAGTACTGTGATATCATTGTTGTCCTCCCCCCCATGGTTTAAATCTGGTCGCCGAGACAGGGCATCTGCTCGTGCATTACGACTTCCCGCGATGTGTTTCAACACAAAGTTATATTCTTCGAGCTCTAGAACTTCGCGAGCGACTCGTCGGCTGATTTTATGGGTTCTTTCCAGTAGGCAGGTTGGAGTGATCAGTATGGATGATGGTTTTATGGGGGGGTTCCCGCTAGGTATGGTCGCCAATGTCGTAGTGCCTTTACAATAGCTAGTAGCTCTCTGTCCCAAATATCGTAATTTCGTTCTGCTGGCGAGAATGTTTCTGAGTAGAAGGCAACTGGGTGAAGTAGTCCTGTTGCATCCCCGCTGGTTGAGTACGGCACCGTTGGCGAAATGGGAAGCATCACTCAAGCTCAAAGGGTTTCTCTAGGTCTGGCTGTAAGAGGACTGTTCTGAACGACCAATGTCTCGGATCTGCTCAAAGGCTTGTTGTTGTTCATCTGCCCAATGCCAGGGTACGTCCTTCTTTAATAATCCGTTCAATGGTTGGGCGATGCCTGAGAATCCACGGACAAAGCGCTGATAAAAGTTGCAGAATCCAATGAAGGACCGCACATCCTTGATGCACGTGGGTATGGGCCACTCCCGGATTCCTTGTACTTTTACTGGGTCCATCCGCACATGCCCTCCTTCCAGGATAACTCCTAGGTATTCCACACTCGATTGTTCAAATGAGCATTTGGCTGGTTTGAGGTACAGATCGTGTTCGTGCAGGATGTCTAGCACCTGGTGTACTCGTTCTCGATGATGGGCTAGGTCGTTGGTAGTGGCCACTAATATGTCATCCATGTACACCACTACTTCGCCCGTGAGGATAAGGTCGCAGAAGATATGATTCATCATTGATTGGAAAGTGGCGGGTGAGTGGTAAGGCCAAAGAACATGACATTCGGTTCAAAGAGCCCCTGATTGGTCTTAAAAGCTGCTTTGCATTGGTCTCCTTCCTTGATCCGGAATTGTTGTAACCCCAGCGGACATCCATTTTAGAGAAAGGGATTATCCCGCATGGTATCAATGAGTTCCGAATGAGCAGCAAGGGGTAGGCGTTCTTTACAGTGTGGGCATTTATTCGTCGGTAATCCTGAACAGGTCGAAGCTTGCCATCTTTCTTTTTGATGAAGAAGAACGGCGATGGTATGGTGATTTCAATGGACAATGTACCCTTTGCAAGATGTTCCTCAAGGAATGTCGTGAGCGCAGTTTGTTCTACTTGTGACAAGGGTAGATTTTACAGTCAATTGCTGACAGGGTGTTGGGTGTGAAGTCAATGGCATGGTCCCAGGGCCTGCAGGTGGAAAACGTTGAGATTCTCCTCAGAGAATACCTTCCAGTGTCGATGATACCCTTTGGCACGACCTCCTCAAAAGTCCTTTCTGTATGCCCTCTACTGCCTTCTGCGCAAGTTCTGATGCCTTGGTAGTGAAGCAGTAACCCGGATCTTCTTCCTCTTTGTCTGCCCTGCAGTCGCCGATGTCGAATGGCATAATCGTACCCTATCGACGTGATGAGAACGGGTAAAAGTCTTTGTCCATGGTTGCATCTCCCCAGTTGATCCTTGGTTCAATGCGGCGAGCCAGGGATATCCTAGAACTAAATCTTCTTCGCCTAGATTGGTGACTAGAAAGCGGATGACCTTCGTTCTTTCCCCACTTGGACATTGAGGTCAGTGTAGTGCGTGATTTTTCCTGCTCGTTAGCAGTTCCGTCAATATTCCAGATGTTCTTCTCCTGGGGAGTGCCAGCATCCCCAGTCCCATGGTCCTTGCCATCCGTGGACTGATGAAGTTATCTGTGGCCCCTGAGTCAATCAGGATGTCACGGTGGCCGTTCTCTGTGTGGTTTCAAAGTGTACTGGTATTTTCAAAGATTTGAAGCGACTAGTATACACAGAGGTTACATGGAGTGCTCGTGCCCAGGCCGATGGGTTTGAGCCAATCAAAAATCCTTTTTGCGAAGCCTTTCCACTAGAATGGCCGCACTTCTTCACTCTCCTTCATCATGTTGGCCCATATCTCCTGTGCTTTTCTTCTTTTGTCGGCATTTCTTTTCGACGGTTGGTGGGTTGTTGCGTATGGGAGCAGTTGTAGCTTCAGCTGCTCGCGCCCCCTTCTTCGGGCATTCCCGTGACATGTGTCCTTGTGCTTTGCAACGAAAGCACCGTCCTTCTTTCATCAATGTTTGTCGCTCATCCTCAGTAAGCGTGGCCCTGGCTGGTCCTGTCTGCTGACGTGTCCATGGCATTTGGGTCGCGCTGAGCAGCATGTACGGGCTTGACCCCAAAAGCTGCTTCCACTGGTCTCGTGTTTTCCCTTTCTTTGTATCAACTCCAAAGCGTGTTGGAAGTCCAAGTAATCTTGTTGCTGTCGTCGGGCAGCATCAACCCATGCATCCCAGTCCTGAGGGTGGTGGAACTGGATGATATTCTTGACCAGCGGGTTGGGCAATCCTTGGAAAAGAGGTCTAATGTCGCCTCTTCATCGGTATCATACCCTGCCCTGTTGGCCAGGCTCCTGAACTTGGCGACATAGGCGTCTAGTTCTCCCTTTTCCATTTCAGGGATTTGAGTTCTCGAGCAGCCTTCTGCTTGGCCTGTCCATCCGTATATGCGTCTTTAAACCGCTGAGCAATGGTTTCCCAAAGCCCCTCGCTAGTGGTGCGACGCCCACTCTCGATCTGTTCATTCAGCCACTCCAGCTGCTCCATGGTCCAGTCGTCTACAGCCTCCCCTCGGATCAGAGAGAGGAAGAGGTTGGCGCATTGGAAAGGGTTGATTATTTGGGGGACGTCATGGTTAAAGTTTTTAAATGTCGTAAACTCTAGCATGAATTTCTTGCTTTGTGAACGATCCCCTGCGAATGTCTGTGGCAGCACCCCTGATAGGCGTCCAGAGGGTGGGGGGATGTTTGGTGGTAACATGGCTGGAGCTGGAGGTGGAGGAACGGGGTCCGGAAGTTGAGCGGCGATCGTGGACATGTTTTGGTAAAATGGGGTGATAGTGTCTGTGGACTGTATGGAGATCTGGGGGGTTGTCAAAGCAGGAGCTCTGATCGTGACAACTCCGGGTGCAACTGGGGCTGTAGTCGACGCTAATACCAGTGCTTCTTCACTGTTTTCTTCTACGTACTCTTCTGGTTCAGAGTCCGTAACAATGGCTGGGGGATTCTCTCTCCACGGCCCTAATCCAAATTCAGGCGGAGCGGGTCCTGTAGTGACCCAAGAGTTTCAACTATCCAAATATCGGATACGATACCAAACTCTTTTCTCGTCGTCGTATTCTACCGGCTGGTATCTTCCGTCGTGATAGACGTAGTATCCAAACTCGGATTCAAAATCTTTCCAGGCGGCAGAGCCAAGTACTTGCTGTGAGAGATTATTCTCATCTCTGCGTTCGATGAGTTCTTCTTTAAACAGGGTCTGACTGCGGCTAGAAGCCACAATGGGAGACTCGACTTGATGTTACGTCCGGTGCGGGACGTTCCACACGACTTGTGTGTCAGCGTTCGTTTGTGATCAGATAAGGGACCAATGGGATCCCTTGGAGTTTTAGATGGAAGGAGTCAAAGTCGACAAGGCTGTACTTGAAGACAATGTTAAGCGGAAAGTGCCAGAAGCACTTGAGAGGGTCGAGTCAAGCGTCCAAAGGGATGTCCAGAAGACAAGCACCAATGTATTCAATAAGTCGAGTCTGAGGTCTACAGAGTAGCTACAGCAGACTTATATACGTAATCCAGTGGGCGTCTATAAGATAAGATATCGGAGTCAAGTGGGCCCAAATATACGGAAGCGGAGGGCGTAAAGCCTGGCTTCTGATAGGGTATTAAGTAAGTGTCCGGTCGTAAAGATAGCGAGATAAGAGATAAGGAGACGAGAGTCGAATCATGGGCAAACAACAGGTCAACAAGTACAATCAGGGTCACGGGGACGGAAGAAGGGCACGGGATGGGTCCCAGGATGGAGACGTGATCAGGAAGTGTAAGGTAGGCGGTAAAGAAGGGTCATCATTGGGAAGAGTGAAGAAAACGGGAGCAGACGGCAGGGATTGTAACAAGGATGGTGCCCAATCGCGCGGCCACATCAGGAGAAACAATGTAGCTACTACTACTACAGACAATGAGTGGGAGCAACAACAAAGTGATATTGGATCGGCATTGGGGTTTGTGATGCTCAGGGAGCGCTTCACGTTCTGAGTCAAAGGACCTGCGAAGGTAAATTGATTTTATAACGCGCTTGCAGGACGGTGCCCAATCACGCGGCCACATCAGGAAACAACGTAGCTACTACTACTACAGACAATAAGTGGGAGTGACAACAAAGTGTCATGGTGTAAAACCTGGGAGAAAAAAAACAGTGTAAACTAAGGTAAATGGCCATCCGAAACAGAGACCATTCGAGAATGAAGAAAGAGAAAACTTACCAAGTCCTACATATCCACCAGCAAACTCAATCCGGCTCACGTGGTCGATGGGAAGCAATGGGCTTGACAAATGTTCCGCTTCTTGGTAGCTGCTGTCCAGAGTGGGTGATTGGAGCCATTGGGAGGCCGGTCTATCAACAGGGAGTAGGCGCGGTAGTCGCTGCCAGCCATGTTCTCAGAGGGAGCCGCGCGGGCGCAGTCACAGAGTCATTCCTCGTGCCAGTTGTTGTAGGCACGGAGGCGGGAGAGGGCACGCCACTTCAGAGAAGGGCGTTCGTCCAGGTCGCGAAGGGACATTGTCGTGCAGGAATGGGCAGCAGCCTTCAAGGAAGCCATCATGGCATGGTAAGTCTTGACTGCCGGAATCCACATGAACTTGAGGTGGGTCTGGGAAAGTCGACAGCAAAGTGGAGAGCGACCACTGGAAAAGCACGAAGTCGCCAGTGAACTTGTGTGGGTCGTGCAAGCGGAGGGAGAGGAGGAAGGAAGAGGAGGAGGCGGTCAGTACCACAGACAGAGGAACCAAGGACTCACCCAGAAAATTGCAGAGCCAGCTCATGGTGCGAGCCAGCCCAAACAACTCCATGTCAGCCCTAGTGACTCCCAAGCCCCAACACCACTCCATGATCCACTCACCCCGTTGATCCATAAGGGTCGCTGCCGCGGCCCCCACTACCTTTTCGTCGCCACGGCCTGCACTGGATAGGGACACGGCGACATGTACAAGGATGACCGACGCACGCGGCTGGGAAAGATGTGCGGCGAGGGCATCCTTGCTGAGTTGAGGGCAGGTAACCCCATCGTAGGAGACGTGGTTGCCCCACTCTGGGAGTTCCCAGGGGGCGAGTGCAAGCACATCCACTGGGCAGGCCAGTGGAGGGGTGCGCGCCGCCAGCATCGTAAGCGGTGTGGGTCGTGCTGGCTGCATGCGTCGTCGAGGCCGAGACAAGGGGGCCCAAATGGCATCATCTGCTTCAGTGGAAAGGCGGATGGACAGTTGGGACCGGGGAGGGAGGGACAAGTAGCAGAGTGAAGTGGTGTCTGTGAGCTTCTGCATATAGTGAGTCATGGAGAGAAGGTGTACCAGTTCATGGGAGCCATGTGGAAAGACCCAGAGACCACTTTGACCATGTGGTTGGTGACTCCCTGTAGGAGCTTGATCAAGCCAGCAGCTTGTTTGGATCAGACCCAGAGCTGGGAGCCATAGGTGAGGACAGGGTGGCAAATGGCATTCAGAACAAGACGCCAGTTGGCCATGCGAACCGATCGGAGGGAAGCACGTGGACGGCAGCACTCAAGTGACTGTTATTCTGTGCTTCTGTGCATTTCTGCGCATTTCGGAAAACGGGCCCGGTCAGACCCGAGGAGATAAGATTGTGCGACTGTCCTGCATTTTTGGCATACAGTTCCACTTCCTTCACGCGCCCCTTTGCCTTGTACCCAGTACCTCTCATTCTAACCCACTTTTGTCATACGATAAGTATAAATAGTTACTGTGTGCATACATTGTACTAGTAAATAATGCCAGTCAAATCAAATCCCAATCTTCCTCAAGCTCCTCCTCCTCTCCCTCAACCTCTGGGAGGATAGTTGCAGCTTTTACATCACTATTCTTGACATATCCCAGCTTGCTCCATTCCCCAACCATCATCAAAGCTCGAGTTGACTGAATTGAGAGGCGAGAGCGGAGGTGCGACAAACGAATGCGGCCTGTGCTGAAAACGCGCTCAAAATTCACAGATGTTGCTGAAATATGTGTATTAGTAGACTCAAAAACCCTTATAACAATTCCATTACTTACCTGGTATTGTGAGATAATCCATTGCCATTTGAGAAAGCCGCGGGTACATGGGTTGATGCTCATACCACCAAGCAAGAACATCCTTTACATACTCAGGGTCTGTGCTGAGGAAGCGCTCCAACTCATCTTGCAGATTTGAGGGTTTGGGTGCAGCAAGTGCAGGGAGATTGTCGAAGATGTTCCTTGAGGGTGATTCTATGGGCTATGGATTCAATGTTAATGTTAATACTTGGATCACAATGTAAGATTATTAGTACTTACTTCTTCAAACATCTCTTTATCTTCGTCTACTGGAACAGCTTTGTAGGTGCCCTCAAATCGGTCTCGAACAATTTTCAGTGATGTTTTGATCCACTCCTCTGTCCAGCCAGCATTTCTGAAATACTCTAGTTTATGTCGAGGGTGGAGAACTAGGGAAATGATTTACTGAATGTGTAATGTTGTAGCAATGCAAGTACATACTGTTACAATCCCTACCGAGCAACCCCATTTTCTTCCACCTCCCCAACAGTGACCCGTCCTTACTGCCCACCTTGCATTTCATGATCATGTCCCTGTCCTGGGACCCGTCACATGCCTTACTCCCCTCCCCGTGACTTGCTTTGGACTTGTTGATGTACTATATGCCTATGTTTGACCTTTATCTCTTATCCTGTTATCTTGTTATCTTTATGTTCGGACACTTACTTAATACCCTATCAGAAGCCCAACTTTACGCTGTCCGCTTCCGTATATTCGGGCCCACTTGACTCCGATCCCTTATCTCATAGACGCCCATTCGATTACGTATATAAGTCCGCTGTAACTACATTGTAGACCTCAGACTCAACTTATTGAATACATCGGTGTTTGTCTTCCAGACTTCCCCTTGAAACCTCTGACTCGATCATCTCAGTGCTTTTGGCACTTCCTACTCAACATCATCACTAAGGAACAGCCCTTTTGACGTTGACTCATTCATTCGAACTCCAAGAGGTCCTATTGACCTCTTATCTGAACAAACGTACAAAGCTGTTGCACAAGTTGTGCGGAACGTCTCACACCAGACATAACATCAAGTCGAGTCTCTCACAGTGGCTTCCAGCCACAGTCAGACCCTCTTCCGGGAAGAACTTATCGAATGCAGAGACGAGCATAATCTTTCACAGCAGGTACTTGGCTCTGCCACCTGGAAAGACTTTGAGTCCAAGTTTGGATACTACGTCTATCACGACGGAAGATACCAACTGGTAGAATACAACGACGAAAAGAGAGTTTGGTATCGCATCCGATACTCGGACAGCCAACACTCTTGGGTCACTACAGGACCTGCCCCACCCAAATTTGGACTAGGCCCGTGGAGAGAAAATCCCCTGGCCATTGTCACGGACTCCGAACCAGAGGAGTACGTAGAAGAACCTAGTGAAGAAGAAGCACCGGCATTAGCAGCGACTACGTTTCCGGTTGCACCCGCAGTTGTCACGTTCAGAGCCCCTGCTTTGACAACTCCCCAGATATCAATACAATCTACAGAAACCGTCACCCTATCTCATCCACTCATGTCTACCATCGCCGCCCAACTTCCAGACCCCGCCCCACCAGCCCCTGTGGCACCACCACCAAACATCCCCCCCCCTTCTGGACGTCTGTCCAGAGTGTTGCCCCAAACATTCACTGGGGACCATTCACAAAGCAAGAAATTCATGTTGGAGTTCACAATGTTCAAAAACTTCAATCATGACATCCCACAGATTGTCAACCCTTTTCAATGTGCCAATCTGTTTCTTTCCCTAATCTGAGGGGATGCAGTGGATGACTGGACAATGGAACAACTAGAGTGGCTGAACAAGCAGGTTGAAAGTGGGCGCCAAACTACAAGCGAAGGTCTTTGGGAGACCATAGCCGAGAGGTTCAAAGATGCCTTTACAGACGGACAGGCCAAACAAAAGGCAGCCCAGGAACTCAAGTCCCTCAGAATGGAAAAGGGAGAACTTGACGCCTATGTAGCCAAGTTCAGAAGCTTAGCCAATAGGGCCAGCTATGACACCGACGAAGAGGCAACATTAGACCTCTTTTCGCAAGGCTTACCCAACCCCCTAGTCAAGAACATTATCCAATTTCACCATCCTCATGACTGGGACACTTGGGTCGATGCTGCTCGGAGGCAGCAACAAGACTACCTCGACTTCCAGACAAGGTTTGGAGTCGACACCAAGAAAGGAAAAACCCGAGACCAGTGGAAGGCAGCGTTTGGAGTAAAGCCCGCCCAGCATGGCCAGCAGGATCCAAACGCTATGGATACCTCTGCGGATCGGGCCTGAGCTCAAGCAGCACTTACGGAAGACGAGCGGCAGACTCTAATGAAGGAAGGGCGCTGCTTCCATTGCAGAGCGCTGGGACATATGTCCTGGGACTGTCCAAGAAGGGAGCACAAGTTGCTGTTGCCACTGTGGCGCCAGAACATCCCATTCAGAATAACCCCCCCGTCGTGGATAAGTGGTCAAAAGAAGAGAAAGCTCAGGATATCTGGGCTAACATGATGAAGGAGAGTGAGGAAGTGCGCGCCATACTGGTAGAAAAGGCGTTTGCAAAGAAGGATTTTTGTTAGGCTCAAACCCATCGGCCTGGGCATGAGCACTCCATGTTACCTCTGTGTATGCTAGTCGATTCAAATCATTGAAAATACCAGTCCATTTTGAAACTACACAGAGGACAGCCGATCGAGACATTTTAGTGGACTCCGGAGCCACGGACAATTTTATTCACCCATGATTAATCAGAACAATGGGTTTGGGATGGCTGGCACTTCCCCAGGGAAAAAACATTTGGAATATTGACAGGACGGCCAATCGTGCTGGAAAGATCACTCACTACACGGATCTGAAGGTCCAGGTTGGAGAGGCTACAAAAAACCTTCGTTTCCTAGTTACGGATCTAGGAGACGAAGATCTTATTCTGGGGTACCCATGGCTCGCCGCATTCAAGCCCAAAATCAACTGGACTGACACAACAATGGATAGAGAATCATATCCCACCATCATTACGTCGATAGGCTATGATTATGCAGTCAGACATCTGACAATAAAAGCCACAAGTACAGGAGAAGAAGACCCAGGTCGCTGTTATGCCACCAAAGCGTCAGAACTAGCCCAAAAAGCAATACAAGGGCAGACAGAAAAAACGTACAGCAATGTAGTGCTGAGTACCTACCATCAGCATTGGAAGGTGTTTTCTGAAGAAGAATCCCAGCGTTTTCCACCCTCCAGACCATGGGACCACACCATAGACCTACTCCCTGATACGCCAACAGCAATAGATTGCAAAATCTATCCGCTGTCCCAGTCTGAGCAGGTGGCACTGACAGAGTTCCTTGAAGAACATTTGGCAAAGGGGTACATTCGCCCATCCAAGTCGCAGTATGCCTCACCCTTCTTTTCATCAAAAAGAAGGATGGCAAGCTGCGACCAGTTCAGGATTACCGGCGAATCAATGCATACACTGTGAAAAATGCCTACCCCCTGCCGCTTATTTCTGAGCTCATTGACACTATGAGGAATAAGTCCCTCTTCTCAAAGATGGATGTGCGATGGGGTTACAACAACGTTAGAATCAAGGAAGGTGACCAGTGCAAGGCGGCGTTCAAAACAAATCAAGGGTTGTTTGAACCCAATGTTATGTTCTTTGGTCTCACAAACTCACTGGCAACATTCCAGTCTATGATGAACCACATCTTCCGCGATCTCATTCTCACAGGAGAAGTAGTGGTCTATATGGACAACATCTTAGTAGCCACCCCAGATAACTTGGACCATCACCGAAGTCGTGTGCATCAGGTGTTGGACATATTGCACGAACATGATCTCTATCTCAAACCCGCCAAATGCTCCTTCGAACAACGGAGCATGAGTACCTAGGGT
>WTXG01000466.1:0-20848 GCA_022496185.1 Multifurca ochricompacta | reverse complement strand
GGGATACAGCCATTGATTTTGTTCCAAATGCCCCACAATCAGTAGACTGTAAGATCTACCCACTGTCTCAACCAGAGAAGGAGGTGCTCTCCACCTTCCTGGAGGAACACCTGGCGAAAGGATACATATGACCCTCCAACTCGCCTATGCCTCACCCTTCTTTTCATTAAAAAGAAGGATGGGAAACTGCGACTGGTACAGGACTACAGACAGATTAACAAGGTGAAAAACAACTACCCACTTCCTTTGATCTCAGAAATCATCGATAAAATGCTGATAAAGCCCTGTTCTCAAAGATGGACGTTTGCTGGGGTTATAATAACATTCATATTCAGAAGGTGACCAGCCCAAGCTGCCTTTCAAGACCAATCAAGGACTTTTTGAACCCAATGTTATGTTCTTTGGCTTGACGAAACTTGCCAGCAACCTTTCAGTCCATGATGAATCATATTTTCCAGACCTGATCCTTACAGAAGAAGTTGTGGTGTATATGGACGACATCCTAGTGGCCACAAAAGACGACATCCACCACCAGACCCAGTTCACGAAGTACTGGAAATCCTAGCAAAACGACCTTTATTTGAAACCTGCCAAATGCTCCTTCAAGCAAAAAACTGTCGAATATTTAGGTGTCATCCTAGAAGGGGGACAAGTACACATGGACCCTGTAAAAGTACAAGGCATTTGAGAATGGTCCATCCCACAGTGTACCAAGGACGTCAGATCATTCATTGGTTTTTGTAATTTCTACCAACGCTTCGTCAAAGGATTCTCGGCCATTGCCAGACCACTTAACGATCTCTTGAAGAAGGATATACCATGGCACTGGGATGAACCACAACAAAGGCATTCGACCAAATAAAAACGATTATCAGTTCTGAACTGGTTCTTATCCAACCCACTTGCAAACCCTTTGAATTGAAGTCGATGCCTCCATGTATGCCAATGGGCAGTCTTGTCACAAAGAGATACTGGAGGGATCCTTCACCCAGTTGCATTTTATCAGAAATGTTCTCATCAGCAGAGAGAAATTATGACATTTGGGATAGAGAATTACTGGCTATTGTAAAGGCATTACGACACTGGCAACCATATCTGGCTGGATCCCCACATAAGACCATCATCTACACGGATCACTCTAACCTCCTTTACTGGCAAGAACCTCATAAAATCAGCCAACGAGTAGCATGTGAAGTTTTGGAGCTCGAAGAGTATAACTTCATGCTCAAGCACTTACCTGGGGCTCGTAATGCACAAGCCGACACCCTGTCCAGACCAACTGGCATGATGAAGGAGAAAACGACAATGACAATATCGTTGTCTTACCAGAAGATGTCTTTGCAAAACCGCTGTTCAGCCTCCATGATATGGACTATGGGCCCAAGTGCAGAACATGAACCAGGAGCTGTGCAGATCCTGGGCAGAGCGCATAACATAAAGATGAAGAATGGCCTCTGGTGGAAGACAGCGATCGATTGGTTGTCACTGGTGGTGACAACATTAAGAGGGGGGTGATCCATTTTCACCACGACCTTCCCTCTGCAGGACACCCGGGATTGCAAACACCTATGCCCTTGCGAAACGAGATTATTGGTGGCCGAAATGAAAAAGGATGTAGAAGCATACGTCAAAGGATGTGCAGAATGCCAGGCAAACAAAGTAAACACTCACCCAAAACTGCCGGCACTTTCACCCATCACACCAATAGTGACAGCTCCCTTCCAGACCATTGCTATGGACTTTATCATCAAGCTCCCACAGTCACAAGGATACGACTCAATACTCACCATCATGGATCATGACTATTTGAAAGCCGCCCTCTTCATCCCCTGCAACGAGACAATATCAGCAGAAGGGGTCACCAAACTTTACCTAGACCACGTCTATCGGCACTACGGACTCCCCAAAAGATTATTTCTGACCGAGACCCACGATTTGCATCCATGTTTGCCCGAGCCCTCTGTAAACGCCTTGACATCCAGCAAACATCTCCACAGCATATCACCCTCAAATGGATGGTCAATCAGGAACGTAAATCAATGGTTAGAACAGTATCTTCGATTCTGGTGTAATGAACACAGACGACTGGGCAGAATGGCTGGCAACAGCTGAGTTCGCATAACAGTTGGCCAAATGGAACAACGAAAGCCACTCCCTTCTCCCTTATTATGGGATGGACCCTCGCACTACATGGACAGACAAACCCACAAATGTACCATCTGTGACACAGCATATTGGCCAATGGGAGGAGATATGGAATCGGCCAATAGAAACCTTCAGAAGGCGCAAAAGACCCTGGCTGAGAAGCCCACTAGGTTTATGCCCTATCAGGTCGGAGATCAAGTCTGGTTAGAAGGGTAACATCCACATGTCACACCCAACAGCAAATTAGCTCCCAGACGCCACGGCCCCTTTCGTAATTGAACAGAAGCTCTCAGATCACGTATAAGCTCACATTACCTGCCACCTGGAAGATACACCCCATTTTCCATGCTGGTCTTCTACACCATACAAAGAAACTTCCATTCATGGACAGAATTTCCCCAGACCCCTCCTGACCTAGTTGACAGAGAGCCAGAATGGGAGTAGAACGTATTGCGACACAAATGGAAGGCAAGGGCACAATCGAAGCTCCACTACTTGATCAAATGGAAGGGATTCCCTGACCCATAATTGTGGAACCTGCTGCGACATCTTTGCCCCAGCTTATCAACGACTTCTATAGCGCCACCCAGAGGCAGATAAAGAGCAAGAGAGAATGAGCTGTTGGACAACTCCCCCACAACTAACGAGAAAAACATCCATGTCCCATCTAGTGTCCATGCCTCCGCTGCTATCGATGCATTTCCCCTATCTACTCCTGTGCATCCTCCTTCTTGCCCACTTTCTCCTATTGACTATGATGCGACCGCCAAAGTGGCCAAAGGGGACAGAATCATCGACATCAACGAAGATTTTAATCTGCCCGAACACCCCCATCCCAACGACCTGATTGATGTGGACTTCAGTGACGAAGCCCCAGAATTCCCGTTCTTCCCAAACAACCCAAATTCACAGTTCTACTTCCCACTTATGATCCCTTCATCCAAGAATGACGGCACTACGGAGGTGGCCAAGTATATCTATTACACCAACAAAGGTATGGATGTAGCTGGATGTTTGGAGAAAGGAGGGCTGGTCTACGGGGCCCCAGTATACCTAGAGGAGAAAACCATCAACCAACTCCACTACATTCTAGGGCCAGAACATTTGCAGCACCTCTCAGCCCATGACCCATGCACCTTTGCCATCAATGAGGTGCTCCGGGATTTATGCATGCCACGACTCACTGCAGAGATTGCGCGACTGTGCAAGTTCCAGGCTCTCAGGGACAATTTGGAGATGCAACGCCGCGACTACAAGCAACAGATGGTGAAGCTTAACCAAGGGGTCTTCGACATAGAACATCACTTAGCGAGCATCAGGGAGAGATTAGAATGAGGAGAGGCATACCAGATCATATCCAAACGGTACGCCGATATTTTTGCTCAGCCACTCCCCCGTCGCCGCCTCGACCTTGCACCCCGGCTCAACCCCCACTGCTTCGAAATGCCCCGCCTCATGAAAATCCTGATGGTAAGCTTTGCTGGCACTGCAGCAGCAAGTACCACCTCAGCTGGTGTTGCCCTACGGCCAAAAACGATGTCGACATTGCCAGAGCACCTCGCACTGGAGTCGTCAATGTCTGTTCCGACGACTCACACAGGCCCCCACTGTCCAGAACCCATCAGGATGGTGCGGCAAATGTCTCTCTCATAACGCTGGGCACCAAGAGATCAACTGCCATGTCTACGATGGCTGTTTTCGCTGTGGAGGCAAGGCCCCTATGGTTTTCTACAAACCCACGTTTGCCCACAGGAGGAGGAAAAGGAGAATTATGATGCGGACTACTATGCCTAGCTGATGACTACCTCTCCTTGGTCCAGGATGATGATGGTGCGCCAATCTAGCTGGCTCTGCTAGGACTTAGAGAGGGGGTAATGTTACAAACCCCACTGCATCATCTTATTTCCTTTTCTTCACGTGACATGTCGTTTGGCTCTGTTTACCCCTTTGTTGACCATGTTATGACCCCTTTTGTACATATTTGTTCCTTATCTTTGACTCAGGCTGTGCTTATCTCTGACTCATATTTTACACAAGGACTCTTATGTATTTTCCCACCAGAATCGCGACTATACCGGATCCGTCTATGTATATTCTCATCTGGCCCACTTGACCCCGTTCCCCATTTAGATACATTGCGACTTTGTTGATACATTGAGTATGTTACTCTGATTCAGACTCCAATCTCTATTACGTATATAAGGCCTGTCTAGATAGCCTGTATGCCTTAGACTCGACTTCTTAATCGACTTGGTGCATTACCTTCTGGGTGATCTCTAAGACCCAACTCTTGAATTGTCTCAGTGCTTCTGGCACTCTTCCGCTCACCAGTACTAAGGGATTAGCTCCTTGGTATTGACTTCTCACTCAACCTCTGTGTACTTGAAAGACAGTACATATTTGACTTCGTAGTTTTGCTATGCGACCCCTCACACGTCGTGACGAATGCCTGCACCAGGCATTACAATGACCATCTTTGTACTTGTTAACCTATCATTTATCTTTGTTTATGCTTTTCCTTATCTCTTATCTCCCTGTCTCTAAGACCAGACACTTACTTAATCCCCTATCAGAAGCCAGGCTTTATGCCATCCACTTCCAGATATTTGGACCCACTTGACTCCATACCTCTTATCTTTAGATGCCCATCTGATTACATATATAAGTCCACTGTAGCTACATTGTAGACCTCAGACTCAACTTATTGAATACATCAGTGTTTGTCTTCTGGACAAGTCCTTTGAACTTCAGAACTAGTCATCTTGGTGTTTCCAACACCTTTGTGACACTTTCTTGCTAGTATTTCGCGTTTTCTCTCTTTTTTGTCTTCTATGCCCCTTTCTCTCACTGTATACCTTATCAGATCCACTTATCTGATGGCCATAGTCTGGACAAGGGATTCAACTCCCATGTCATCTGATTGATGATCTCATAGTTGATGTCATAGACCTTGTGACCTTAGTATGACCTCATAGATGATATCATGACCATTGTGACCTACTATGATATCATTTGTACAAGACTCTAGACTATGACTTCATAGTAGCTACATTGTATTTAAGGACTACAATAAATCCAAGGACAGACCAAGTCTGTTCTCCTTGTACCAATCAAAGGTCCTTAGGAAGTCCCTTCAGCCCTCTTCCAAGATGTGACTTGAGAGGGTTTGGCTTACCAGTAGCTCCAGCAAAGGCTCTTGCCTTGCTATCTGAACACCCTGACTTCACACACGACATTCAGACTCATTGCCTTGATCCACCTGGCCACGCACTGTGATGTCTTGACTTGACTTGACACTTGCATATCTTGATTACCTTGTGACTTTGACCCAGACCCGAACCAATGCATGCTGAAGGACCTGTGTGTGACACCTTTCCAATACCATCATCTTAGAGCTTTCAGCCTCTGAGACTTTGACTCTTCCTGACTTCTCCAAAGGCCTATTGATGGTCCTTTCCCTGAACTGAAATGCACTGAAGCACACATCATGCAGAATGTCCCACACCAGACATAACACTGCTGTTGAGATGGGCTGGTAGCAACAGGATTGTTGGGGCTCCTGATCTTATGATTATGATAAGATAATCTAAAGTGTGTCAGATCATTGATTCAGAGACATTGCACACAACACATTCTTTCTGTCTTGTCACATTTAAATAACTATATTTATTCTACTTATTGTCATGCTCCTCTGAACAGTATAACATGTTGCTACTCTGTATGCATTCACTTCAGTTTTGACCACATAGACTGAAGTAAGTATTAGTTAGTTTATCTTATCTCTTATCTTTACCATATTTAGCTAACACTTATCTGCTATCTAAATAGGTAAAGATACTACTATAGTGGGGGAGTTTTGGTGGCTTAAATGATAAGATTAAAGCTCATTCAGTCAATGCCATCCATGCCATCTAATGCTGTCAACAGCCATTTTTTGACAGTTTGGACAGCATTTTCTGTACCCATCTACCATCTGTCTTGACATTGACTTGAGCTTGGTACAGCACAGGTACAGCAACCGTACTACGGACCCGTCCATACCATGAGGTACAGGTACGGTGCGCAGCCCTAAGTGTAACAAAACCCTTCCTTCAGAGCCCCCAAACCACAACTTTCAATCTCGCACACAATACGGCCTGCCGACCGTAACACCTTCCCTTCTAACCGCCAGCGCGTGCTTCCGCAAATATTGGAGCTTTGGCGGGATCTATAATTTACATTGGCCCGACCGAGGATCAGATAACCCTAAACTTTCGTCTGACAGCATATGACAATGCGCCACACAAACAAGGTTAGGAGGGTCGAGTACGGTGTATTGCCTTGATGCTACTTTCATCATGACATGGTACGGTGGCCTGCAGCAATCGGAGGTGAGTTGAAAGTATAATACGTTCGGTAACAGTTTCGGGTGTACAGCCCGGATAGCCGCCCGTAATCAGATTGTAACCCACTGCTGCTCGACATCTATCTACCTGATGTAAGCGATGAGGATGATCATCAGGATCAGGATGCTGCGAACGCTTCGAATGATTGATGGGCTATTCGAGCGTCCTGGCGGATGTCCGAGGTGACCGAAAACCTAATCTTTCCTTTCCATTTCAGTGACTGCTGTACGAAGGGGCACCTGTATCATTGGGTGCTTGGGTGCGAAACACTGCCACACTCGTGAGCCATCATCAGTGCCCGGAGCATAGAAGATTGTTGGCTAAGCGGGCATCCGGTCACTTTTCGACGTTCCCACTTTACGTAGATGTAGATCTGTCCCCGTATTGTAGTAAAATGAAGTATCTTTCTTTGGAGGTGAGAACCAAGTTGAAGGAAGGAAGAGTAAGCGCCATCCTCAACTTGATGTCGGTCGGGCCGACTTCCATTCCACCACTCACAACCGACTTACGGGAAGTCGCGCCCTATTGTCCCCGTCCTTGTCAACGTCGCCATCGTCGTCGAGCTGCGCTAACGAACGATCCACGATCATCGACATTTGAACAATGAGCAAGCATTCACGCCGCTTGCTTCCCTTTTTCCTCCTTTCTCTCGCTTTGCCACTCTCACCCTCGCCACAGCCGTACGCGCGCATGAACATGACGGTGACATTTCCGAAGAAAAGGCCAACGCACCCGTAGACTCGATCCTCTGGTTACACATATTTCTTCAAGCTGTCGTCTGGGGCATCCTCTTCCCCATTGGCATGGTATTCGGTCTCTCACGCAGCCGATGGCATGTTCCGCTCCAGGTGCGCGGCCACCCCTTAACGTCCTCCCTTTACCATTCCCTTCCCAACCCACCTTTAACCCACCTTTTTTTCTTTTGAAATCGTGCCGGTCGTTTTTTTTTTTTTATTGTTTAAAAAAACAAAAAAAAATAATTAATTCCTGTGTTATGTAGACCGCAGGGATCGTACTCACACTGGGCGGTTATGTCCTCGGACACGCGCACGGCGGTCGGCTATTCCTCCGAGCGTACATGGCGTGTTCGCCAATATCCTACTCGTGCCACTTGCGACGCAGCTCGCGCTCGGTGTGTACCTCAAGCTACACATCCACGAACGAACGCTGCGGCCCTGGGCCGTGCGCGCACACGGGATCGTCGGAAAGTCTTATCCATACTCGGATGGACGCAGATTCTCTTTGGCGTGATCACCTTCCGCGGATACTGTCGTAACGGCGCGCTGCCTCAGTGTCTCGCACATTATATAATGGTGAGCATGTGCTGTTTTGATATACGATTCCCTTATCTCTCCTCTCCCCCCCTGCCCTTCCTCTCCTCGCCTCACTTTTGCCAGGGGATGGATCGAGGGAAAGTGGGGGTGGGGACGGGATTGAATTGAAATGAGAGAAGTCCCCTGACGCGTTTTGTTTGTCATTTGGTACCTTTTTGGTACGGTGTGTCTAGGGTAGCGGCTTCATCGCGTATGGCGTCATATTAGCCATCTACCTCGTGGGGGGGCTGGGTCGTGAAGCGGGCGTAGTCCCGACTGGTGGATTCATGGGTCATCTTGCTTTGGGTGCGTACCTCTCGCCCTACTAGATGTTGCAACTAAACCGATCGCGTCCTCTATGACAGGGTATCGGTGGTCTGCGTTGGCTAGCATAATCGCTCTTCTCTTAGGTTCTGCTGCTTTTTTCATTCCGGCTGTTAGTCACACGTTTACAGAACATCGTGGTAGGTGTGGTCGGTTAAGGACATGCAGCATACGTGCGTTCTGAAACATTTGCTTGCTTGCTTCTGACATCCTAACGTCTGCCAAATGTATGCAGCATCCTCGGCATACTGTGTGAGTGGTAGCTCGAGGTGTGAAATTGGCCTCTGTTCATCACTTCTTCCCATGGTTCAGGTGGTGTGGAGGTTTTCTCGGTGTCTACCTCTCTCGGAATACTCAGGCGAGCCTCACTTTAACCTCTTAATACCGACGCATCTCACACGCCGATCTCATCTCCCACAGCGCACGGTGATCCCTCAGTCATGTAATTACCCTTTCTGGTTTTTTTTTTTTTTGAGCAATCACCCCTCTGCCCCATCAGCTGATCCTTCGCTCTAACTCCCAACTTGTTGTAGATCATTTTGACAGGCTATGCTATGTCAGACCACGCGCAGGCGCTGATGCTTTCGACGAGGTGCACGCCGTGTCGGCTACACGCTCATGCTGGCCGGCCTCACGCGTCTCATTGAGGTGTGCTTTGTCGCACCGTCATACACTTCCGCGGACGGCGTGGATGATGACAGATCAGACCACAGCTTGCAGATGGTGCTGGTGTCGGTGCGGAATCCCACGACTGCGTTCAGAGGCGCGCGTTCAGGCATTTGCCACGATTGTGAGTTTTTGTTTTTATATATTGTATCGAACCTCTTTTGTTTGTTGTTGTTGTTGTTGTTTTCTCATAGCCGAGTGCTGATGCGATGGTTTGTTACAGCTCTGGTGGGGCCGGGTTATTATTCATGTCTGCGACAGACGAAGAATTACAATGTGCATGAGCGGGATGGTCATGTGACCTATACCTTATCCTGTTCAGGTAGTACTATCACCCAACACACGCACCCCCTAACCGGTTCTGACCTTTTCCCTTTCCTTTCCTCCTTTTTTGTTTTGTTTCACATAACATTGTGTGTGTGCGTGTCACCTAACAACCAAAAAAGCATCACGTTCTTGTTTACAATCATCGTCCTTTGTCCGCGTCGCCACGTCTGGGCGTATGCGTCTGACGCGGCGTCGATGAAGGACGCTTCTGGTGCGATCGACTCACGGCGACGCCCACTGCGTCACGGGGCGCTGGTACTCTCGCGTGCGCTCCGAGAGTCCCCGCGCACGTAATAGGGACGACGAGGAGGACGAGGAGGATTAAGGATATAAGATAGGAGTGACGTTGACACATTTAATCCCTAATGGACATTCCAGTGCGTTCGCCCTGTCCGCCCGACCGCTCGATCCTTTGGGGTTTTTTTGTAGATCGCTGACGTCGTTGTCGATTTTATCATAGAGCCCCACCTGTTTGTGTTTGTCGTTTGTACACTGTTTGTCTGTTCCTGTTCCCCCTTTACAGGGTTCTACCTGACCTTGGGCCTTTTCTTCTTCATTTCGTCATCTCCTTGCGAGCGCGCAATTGTATGTGTGGAATCTATATATATTATATAATATGATATATTATTAGGTGCGACTATCACCCATAGATAAAGATATTTTTATTCCCTTTCTATATCCCCTTCCCATCTAACCAACAGCAGTTCAATGCTATGATGCTATGTCCTTCTTGGCGAAGAAAGAGGGTGAACAGCGCATAGCATGAATCGTTATTTGTTTTGTTTTTTGGGGTGTTTTTTTTTGGGATCACGCGTCACGGCGCGTATCCGTCCGTCCAGCGACTACACCGCGCGCGCGTACAGTATGCGCGCTTATAATAAAAAAAAGAATGGGGGGGGGAAAGAAAATGGTGGGTAGTATTACTTGGTAGTGGATTTCAAAGAGTCAGAGTGGTAGGTTTATAGTGTTTCTCATCTCCGTTTCTTTTCTTTTTGGATAAAGAGGAAGGAAGAGGGGGAGAGGAGAAGAGAAGGGGTTTGGGGTAGGGTAGCGGGGGTGTCTGTCCATATACACCCTTCCACCTACCGTTCAACGGGAGGGAGGGGAAAAAGGGGGGGAAAGTCTCATTCCTCTGTTATTTCGGATTCGGGTGGTGGTGTGTGTCAATGCAAAACAAAATGCCTGCTTCCACATGCATTTCATCGGTGTGCGCATTGTGCGCTTTTCTTTTGTTGTTACCCATCTCAATCCATTGGACCGGGACTTTGAAAGAAAATGAAAATGAGAATTTCATCAATTTATTTTTTGGTTGTGTGGTTTGGGATGTTGTTGGACGTTGGATGAATGGATGGGTCGTCTGGATTGCTGGATTGCAGGTGAGGTGGATACACCACGCTTATGATGATTTGATTTGATTATTAACGATATGATATGATATGATAATGATAAGCTGCACCACCACCCTAGAGGTTAGAGGGCTAGACCCAACAGCACACACACAAAACACACACTCCACCGGCGCTGAACATAGAGTGACTTGATGGGTGACCGTGCCAAGGCCAAGGAACGACTGTTTCAATTTTAAAAAAAACCAAAAGCGATGCGTGTGTACCAGGTGAACTTCGTGACGGACTAAAAGTTTCGCTTGTTGTCGGTCGATGAGTTTGTCCAAGTTCAAGCACGCGTTGTAATTTATTATTCTTCCTTTATTTACGTTTGCGGACGGACAAGATCTGGATTAAATTCACGGGCGTCGAAAAAAAAAACATAGAGATGGGTCTGGATCTTAATCACTTCACTCCTCTTTTTCCCAACTGGCTAGAGGGGAAGTGAGCAAAGGGGGATATGGCATGGGATGGAATGGGTGGGTTGGGTGATGGGTGAGCGTCAACGGCCCGAGGTTGAGGTTGGACACGTGGACATGTCCTCAACTCCCCCGTTGTAACGTGTAGTGTGTAGTGTAAAATGATGTTGATGATGACGATGATGTAGTTTGTTTGTTTTGTTGTTTGTTTCCCCTAACGGCCGAGGGCCGAGAACGGGTGAGGGCCCAGGTCTAGGCAAGTTGTATCTCGCCAACCTTTCGGGAGTCACTCATTATTTTGGCACCAAGCGGAGTAATATAAGATGATGAATGACGTCACGGTCAGAGAGGAGGGGAAGGGGAGCTGGGCTTTCAGTGCAATCCGGCTCTGTCCCCTTCACTTACAATCTTCCAACCCACCGGTGGGTCCCATCCCATTCCAACCCCCTCCGCGCCTCCGCATTCGCCCACGTGACGTAAGATCTTATTCGTGATACAACGACGTGTGATCATCAGAAAAAAAATATTATAAAAAATATATAAAAAAAAAGAGAAGGAAATGAAGAGGAAGAAGAGGAGGGGGGAAATGAAGAGATAGATGAAGGGTCGAGGCGCGGGGATGTCGATAGAGCGGGGAAAACGTGACAACTGACGGAACTCGATGGCGTCATCGTGTGGGATCGCTCGAGTCGAGAACGTAGAGCGAGACGTACATCATGTAGCATTTACATTTTCATTGTGTGTGTGTACATATCACATCACATCAAATCAAGACACCAGACCACATACATACACGCATATACCCACTCCCACTCCAAAACGTATATACGTACATACATATACATATGTATATACATATATATACATATATACAACATACACATACACAGCTTCTGGTAGTTTTGGGGATTAGTAAAATAAGTTAGGTTTTGGTCAAGAATGGTTCATGGGGGCCGACACACTGTTGTTCTCAACAACGAACGAACAAAGCAATCACCTTCACCTCCACCGTCCTCCTCTCTCAAGGGCCAAAAAGTCTATTCGGTGGCTCACCTGCCACCTACCTCTCTTTACAATCAATACTTACTTGAGAGAATGTGTGTGTGAGTGAACAAATGAGAGCGTAAGAAATAATGAAAATAAAAATATAAAATAAAATAAAATAAAAAAACGATGGTGGAATAATTATGTACTGACTGACAGCTCCGGCCACTTAGTATCTTACCCTACCCTTGCTCTTTCCTCCCCTCCCTCCTTCTCTCCTTTTTCTTCTCTTTTCCTCTTTCCCCTTCTTCCACTTCCTCCGTCCTGGTTGTTGATGTTTCCTTCTCCTCCCTCTCACAACTGCCTGGCGTTGTTATTCATCACAATTCATCTGATCTATCCTCTCTTTTTCCGCCTTCACACATCAACACTGCACGTTTCAGTCCTCACATGCTAACCGCGTGTTAGTCCTAGACATCTATCTCCTCTTTTCTCCTCTCCTTCTTTTTTCTTTTTCTCCTCGTCCTTTCCTCAAATCGCCCAAACCTCTTTCCCAACTTCCCCAATTGCTCTCTTCAACACATGGACGTTCACTACCCGCATACCATGTCTCCAGGCGAGCTTTCCTACACCCCACAACAGTCTGCTCAGCAACAATCTCAACAGCAACAACAACAACAACAACAGCAACAACAACAACAACAGCAGCAGCAAACAACAACACCGGCCGCAGAGACAGCCCCCACCGTCATGGCCAAACGGTACACACCTCCTTCCGGCTCACGCTCCGTCCTATTCCTCTACTCCGTCGACCCCTTCTCTCGGCGACCCGCCTCCTTACGGCGGCTATTTCCAACCACCCGGACAGGCTATTCCGGAAAATATGATGGAGCGCTCTACCCTTGTCACTCAATCTCTCCTCCCTCACCGTAACTTCCCCTACCAACTTGTCCCCCATCAATCCCTCCCTCTCACGTCCACCGCTACCAGCGGTGTTTCACCCATCACTCCATTAAGCCCATCGAACGGTCATCACTCCCTTTGGCGCTCATCATCATGCTCAATTTCACCCCAACCACTCGCAGCAACCGTCTCAGCAACAGCAACAGCAACACAATCAGCAGCCCGGACCTCCTTCACAATTCTCTTTCGCTCCTCCTGATAATCAGGGGGGTATCCGTTTCGATTCTGATCCGACCATAACGACTTGTCCGCCCGCCGCGTTGGCCTAAGTAGCCGCTCGTCGTCGTCATCTGACAAGTCCGTTCCTAGAAAGAGAAGCTTTACGGCTGGCACGTCACTCCATACCAACGTGGACGAGCGCATGTTCGATCCCCTGGGCCAGCCCATGGATATCCATACACCGGCCTCTTATGACGAAGTAGAGATGGGGTATCCCTCGTCCCTTGACCCAAACGGAAGTCCGATTGATGAAGCTACAAGCGATGAGCAGGACGATCATCTTAAACCTCTCGAGATGAATTGTTCAAACTCTCAAGTCCCCTCGTCCCTTCAGACGAACGGCAGTGGGATGAATGTCATTGGCAAGCCTATTGGTACCAACAATTTTGTCACGAAATTATACCAGTTGAGTCATCCCATCTTCTACTTTTCTTCCTTCGCCAACATTTATTCATCAATTATGATATTAAACGTTAGAATGATTAACGATCCAAAATCTGCGCATTTCATATCTTGGACAGAACTTGGTACCAGGTGTGTGTGATGTGACACTACCCTCTTGTGTGACATGTCTTCCCCCACTTATTCTTACATCCCCTCCCCACCCCACACACATCACTAGCTTCGTTGTATCCAACGTTGGCGAATTTAGCCGAACTATTTTGGGCTCTCACTTCAAGCACAACAATGTAAGTCTGTGTAAGAATAGTTCACTTGTCCACTCCTCTTAACTAGGTGGAAACAAGTTCTCAAGCTTTGTTCGTCAACTAACATGTACGGATTTCATAAAATCAATCGAGTAGTTTTTTTTGTTTTTTTTTTCCTTGAATTAAAAAAAAAATTAATTTGATATATTTAAACACTCACATTCACACATGATCAACGACGTCATTCGAATTAGACGCCACGTGCTCAGCGCACTTCCACCGATGCTCAAACGTGGGAATTCTCACACCATAAATTCTTGAGAGCACGTCCAGATCTTCTCGAAGAGATCAAGCGTAAAGCTCTCGAACCCGATCCCTCGATAAAGCATCGCGTGGAGCTTCCAGGTGAAGTAGCGGCGCAACTCGCTCAGATGCGTGAGGATAATCGTCGTGTTGCCAACGCCCTCGCTATGGAAAAGGCCAAGACGGAGCGCCTGACTATCCTCACAAAGGCGCTTTACGAAGCCTTTGAAAAAAACTTTCCCGGTTGGTGTACGTGGAAACTTTTTTCTCTCTCTTTATCTCCTCCATTCCTCTTCATTCACCGTTTTCTGGTCTTGTGACGTAACCCTTTTTTTTTCTTTTGTGTTTCATTTGCCACGGTCATGATCTAATTCAATATTGGTTAACGTAACAATTTCATTAGTGCCCACGCCTTTCCCAGTCGAACTCGCCGATCCGGATGAGAGCCCAAACATCTACGTCACTCAGCCAACTATAGCCATATCTCCCCACACTCCCTTCCCGGCCTCGGCCCTCTCCAGCGCCGCTTCCTTGCACTCGCTTTCACCCGCGTCAAGCCCCACAACCGCCGATTTTCGCCAACGGCTCACATACATCCGCACACGCACTCGCTCTCACGACAACACTCATTCCCACATACGCACGCGCCTTATGGCACATCCCTTCTCCGTTTCTATGGATTTTGATGACGCACAAGGCCGCAAGCGGCAGCGCACTGCGGGTGGGGGAGTTCCTCCGCCGCCGCATCGAGCGCCGGAGCGAACGGTATTTCTCCGACTACTCCCCAAGGTGTAGGTGGTGATGGGAACAAGCAACGGCTTGCCCGTGCGCGGAGCGACTCGGCACCACTCGGGTATAACCATTTTGGGTCTAACTGGACGACGACGCGACCGCGGAGTGGGAGCGGACTTGCGGTGCGTGCACCGCGTCGCGATGATATGGTCGTGCCGAGTATTGGTAGTGTCGCTCGTGCGGTCGTTGGTGCGACGGTGTTGCCGCCTATGGGTTCCTTGGCGGCAGCAACGTCTGGTGCTGGGCCATGAGCTATCACGTCATTGGGGGGTTTGCACGGGCTTTGTGGATTGGATTTCGTTGCTGCGCGTTTTATTCCCAGCTCGGACACAAGAGAGACTAACAAACAACCACCCAATCTTCTTTTTTTTTTTTTTTTTTTTTTGTTTTTGGTCTCGCTTCACCCTCGCTCCTCGAACTGCGGCGATGGGGGATTCTCCCATGTTTATCCCCAGCTATCCAATCTTTTTTTTGAACGCCCCATCATTTGGCTCTGTTCTCCCTTACATGTCCTGACCTTTTTCTGTTGTACATCCCTGACTTGACCATCAAACCTCGTTCTTCGCCCAGTTAGTTTGTTGCCTCCTTTTCTTTTCTTTTCCTTCCTTCTTTTATATGTTTTTTCATTCTCCTTGTCTTTCATTGCGTTTTTTATGCATTGCATCCTGTTGCTCATGTTCTGTGTTGATTGATTTAATTATTTTTCCTTCTCTTTCTTCGCACGAGTCGAGTCGCACCGGCCAAACACCCCTTTTTGTTTTCTTTTTTTTTTCCTTGTGTTGTACTTTTTTGCTGACGACTCGCTGACAGGTCTCTTTTCTCTCTCTCTTTTTAAACCTCCATTCCTTGTCTTTTTTATCTATTTGTCTCAAAGTTTTTTGTGTGCGTGTGGGAAGGGGGGGGGTGGAAGGAGAGGTGTCTGGTCATCTCCCGTAACCAGAGACAGTAACAGAAAATCCGGTAGAACAAATAAGAAAGCGAAGAAGCAAAAGAAATGTTCTTGGACTTTTTTTGTTTATAAGTAGTACTCTAGCTTGAGTTTTGTCTACACACACACCAACTACCACCCTTCAGTTTTTTTTTTCTTTTTGACAACATAAGCATGAGTTTCATCAAGTAGGAAAGGCCTGAAGGTGGAAGTGAAAGTGTTCTTTGGCTTTGGAAATTAACAAACCAATTCAAACCCACACATTAACGGCACCAGCACGAAACCCAAACCACGCTCCCTCTTTTTGTTTTTTGTTTTTTGTTTTTGTTTTTGTTTTGTTTTTGTTTTTTTGGTTTTGTCGTTCTTCCCTCCCACACCCCAGGTGAGGAAAGAGGGTCAAGCAAAAACTCAAAGAGGATCTGTAAACAATTACGCTCACTCATTCACTCACTCACTCACGCCCCTCACGACGTTGCATTGATTTTTAAGATATCAACCTCAAAAAAAAAAAAGAAGAAAAGTAAAGGAAGGAAGGGAAGGGAAGCAGTCGTGATGACGATACATCCATCCATCGCATTATGTATGAATCCGTGAAAAAGAAAAGAAAAGAAAAGAAAATTCTCGCTTTTTTGTTTTTCGAAACTTCCTTCACCTTTAATAATCAATCTCAATCTTGATTTTCCAATACTCTCAATCTCTCAATCTCTCAACACTCAACAATCTCAATCTCGCTCTGTCTGTCCTCTACACAGTTTTAGTTTGAAAATAAAAAATAAAATGTAGAGAGAAAGATCGAGATCTGGAGATCTGCAAGGTACCACTGTACGACGTGGTAGAAAAAGACAACGTACCATGCGTCTCGTCTCGAAATAAATAAATAAAAAAGAAAACATTTGTGTCGCAACGGTGAATTAGAGCGCCATTAGATATATTATTTATATCTTGTTGTTAATTACCCAAATGATGAACAAGAAAACATCCTCCATACAGACACAGACACAGACACACAGACACAGACACATATACACACACGGGAGTTCAAATCAACGTCGTGAGTGAACCGGCACGGGTAAGGGTACGAGCGTACCGGTACTAGCAGTCTTTGCTACTGCTACTGCAGATGAGGAGCGGTAGGACTGAGGTAATAATAGGAGGAAGAGGGGGAAGATGACGATGATGATGTCAGGTGGTAATTGGGTACGTATTCGGCACCTCCACTAGGCGCAAATGGGGGTGCAGGTAGTGGTGGTGGCACAGGCGCTGCAGTACCCTGTCAGGGCGGAAAGGAGGGAGAGGGAGGGGGGGGGGTCGCGTTTTTTTTTTTTTTGAGTAAATAGACCGGGTTATCGTGTTGAGGTGGCGGGGAAGCGTACCTCGGGAGATACAGCTGTTGCGTGATGATTAGACCCTTGACTGTGCCCATGTATATGCCATGTCCGTGTCCGTGTTCGTGTCCGTGCGAATGCGAATGTGGAGGAGGGACGAAAGAAGAAGGGGTGTGCCCGTTTATGCGCGCGTGTACGACGCTGCCACCCGAGTTCGAAGAGGTCGCATTCGTTGGACCTGTTGGCGCCAAAGGAGAGGGTAGTTGAGCATGGGCGGAAGTAGGTGTCGTCGTTGATTGTACTGAGCCTGAGGCCGAGTTCGAGTTTGAGTCTGAGTTTGAGTTTGAGTTTGAGTTCGAGGTCGGTCCTGGTCCTGGTCCTGGTGCCGGGGTGCTGAGGAGGGTGATAATTGGGATTGGGATTGTGATAATGAGGTAGCGAGAGCAGCATCTAATAGCATACTGGAAACACGACCATTCAAAAAAAAAAAGATCAGAAGGGGAAAGGAAGGGGGCAACACCGTCTCACTTGATCTCAGCTTGGAGGCGTTGTTCCTTTTCTGTCGCGCGTTGGATGGCGCGTGAGTATTCTGCGTGCATCTACATGATAGAAAGTATAGTTGGGTATCGAGGGATGAGCAATAGTCCTGCTTTTTTTCTCGAAGAAGAAGAAAGGGAGGGGCACGCACTGAGGTGACGGTGTCATAGCGTTCGCGAGAGTTTGGAATCTGCAGTTTGCGCGTTAAGGAAATGAAATGGAAGAAATGGGAGGATTTATCCTAAACGTACTTGTCTTTATACCGTTGAACGACTCGCTGTGGTGGTGGCGGGGGCGGCGGTTGTGGCCCACCTCCTTGTGTTGACCCGAGGATGGGCTGGATAACGTATATGCGCGTTTTTTTTTGGTAGACTGATGAATCAAACTCACGCGAAGACGTTCTTCTGTTTTGATGGGTACGTCTTGTGATGGTGAGTGTGCTTGCATCAGGGATGAGTCCATTGTGGTGATACGTATAACTGAACTGGTTGGAGTGGGGTAGTGGTAGAGTGGTACTACGCTAGTGCCAGCACAACACGGCCCGGGGCATTCTTACCTTGCCTGACCCACTTCACATTCTTTAACGTAACGAACGGCGAATTTCACAATGAGCCAACATGAATCACAGTTATTCTCAGGTACACTAGGTGCGCACTCGGTTAGACTACTCTCTGTACGACGCTCAATGGGCCCCGAAACATCATCTATATGCATACATGCATGCACAACACAGCGTCTTTCAGCCCGACAGTTTCTTCCGCACTTATCCGCTCCTGGGGTAAATTAACCTCACGCGTGCCCTTCCCCCCTAGCTTTTGCCCTTCCAATACGCGCTAACGAGAGGGTTCTCTTTTGCTATACTTAAACTGCCCGCCCACAGATATGCACGGAGGAACAGTGGCACGCTCATATGAAGAACAGCGTACCGCGCAGTACTACTTCTGTAGCGGTCCCGGCGACTCATCGGTAGCCAGGTGCGTTCCCTCCCCTTTCTCTTTCTTGCATTGCACAGCGTACGGGAGTGCTTGTTGCATTGGGGATTCCAAAGAAAGAAAAAAAAAGGTAGACTGTGCACTGACGTCCTTCGTGAGATGACAGGATATCTGCACAGGGACTGATAGTGAGCGCATATATCTACCTGCTGACGGAATGAAAATTCACAATTCACCAAGGTCTTTGACGCGGCGTGGATCGCGCGCTGTGTACGGGAGAACTTTCGAGTCGCGATCGCGCGTTATGTTCCTCGACGGCGGCGCCGAGGAGCCAGCTTCAGTAAAACCCTTGCCTGTCTGTCTGCCTCCCGTCCATCACATACAAGACCTTCTTTATTAACCCGCGTTCGGCGTGGCTTTTTTCCCCCCTCCCTTTTCTTGGCAGGCTGTTTTGATAAGAGAAGGAACCCGAGGAAGATACATGGCAAGCGGCGCGCGTCGGCGCGCACGCTATCGTCTTCGTTGTCGCCTACGGTTGGAGCATCGGTGCGTCCGCCGAAACGTGTGCGCTTGGACGAATCACCTTGGGTGGTGATGACGACGGCCTGGAGATGAAAACGATGGAGAGGAGGCACAAAACACTGTTTTTGATGAGATGGGAGGTTATACCAAGATCAGGTTCGGGTGAATGGGGGGGGGAGCATCACAAAGGAGCGGGGAGGCTAGGTTGGGGGGAGGCGACGGGGGGGGGGGGGGGAAGCGCTTGGGGCGCAATCAAAGTGTCATGGGTCATGACGCTCTAAAATCACAGCCTTGCGTCCATGAGTGGAGATGTGATTCAAGATTTGATTTCAGCTCAGCAAGCTTAACGTATCTATATATGTATCCTACCCACCAGGCAAGCATTGCTCCCGTCTTCCCTCACCTCCTTCATCACTCACTCCCTCACCCCTTCCTCGCTTCCCCCTTTGATCTAACCCCCCCCCCCTTCCTCCACACCTCGTCGCCCTTTCGTCGTTTGCCCTTCAGGATGGTAAACTTCCACGATCCCGGCGTTATTGCACAGGATGCTTGTGCGTACGCTCTGAAACCTCCTTCCGGCGTTTTCATGTCAAGTCCATTGAAACCCGTCTTTTGACAGGGGCGGTGGGTGAAGCTTTGGCATGCGGTTGATGGTCTTTTCATGTGCGTATCGATCCGCTGCTACAATGGCCTTCCATCCCTGCGTGTGCCATATCACGTAATCTGACCTTTCAATTTCCTTGCGCCCAGCTGGGAGTTCTTCACTACTCTTGATTATGAGTGGAGTGTCATAGTAGGGCGTCGACCTTACCGTTGGACGATATGGGTCTGTTTTTTTTTTTTTTTTTTTGGCCTTTCTGGGGACTGATGCTTTCCTCCCTTGGGCAGGTCTACTCGCTCACGCGTCTGTCTACCCTCGTGGCTGTGGTCCTTAACATGCTGGGATTTGACTCAAAGACTCCGCTCAACTGCCAAGTACGTGCCGTACCTTACTGACCACCTTATTACGTCCGTACTAATCGGCAATGATTCCCCAAGGTTTGGGCTGTCTTTGAACTTGTGAGTTTCCGTTCCCCCCCCCTTCTTCCTTCCTCCTTCCTTCCCTCCTCCCCACCAAACCCTTGTCCGATCCCCGAGGAGAATAAAAAGGATTAAGCGATATCGTCCGTCTAGATCTTTGCCTACCTCGCCTTTGGCGCAGCTTCGCTCTTGATTGTGCTTCGCATGTACGTCCTCTTCCGCGCTCCCGCGGTGCAACTGGTTTCCGAAAACGAAAGCATTTAAATTGTTGTGGCTGAACAGAGTCGCAATATGGAACAGAAATAGAATTGCCGTCGCGATCGCGGCTGGAGCATGGTTGACCAACATCGGTTTCCTCATTCACGGTGAGCTCTTCCCCTTCCCCCCCCCTCCTCGTGTTTCTCAAGGAAATTGACTTTGGCTTTGGTCAGGTATCACCCAGGTGAGAAATCATCAATATAGATCTCTCTCTTTTTAAGAACCCACGCGCGTAGATCCGCTCTACATGGGTACCTGTACAAAACGTGTGTGGAGTGCTCAACATTCAGAGCAGCAAAAACAACATCATCGCCACGCTCGTCACCGACATTGTCTTGCTGATCACCATGCTGGTTGGCTTACTCCGTATACGCCGTAGGGGTGGCAGCTTGCTTGGTCTGGGACGGCTCCTTTGGAAACAGGTACGAAAGGGTTGGCGTGGTAACCCCCCCCC
>WTXG01000465.1:0-21094 GCA_022496185.1 Multifurca ochricompacta | reverse complement strand
GAATATTGAAGCCTGGTATGGATAGCCCAATCCCTTGAAATATTAGCCCCATCGGACACCTCTGGGTGGATCTGAAGATGGATCTTAACCAGTCAAGGGGGTACCTGAGTTGTGGGAGAGGGTGGTGGAGGAGTGGAATAAAAATGCACCAGAATGATGGCAAAAGGTTATAGAAAGGATGACTAAAAGGATTCAAGGAGTTACCAAGGCAAAAAGGGGTGAAATAAAGTAGTATTTGGGCAGATAGTGGATTTAAAATGTGGGTCAAAAAACTGTCCCAATGATTGATTGATTTGATTTGATCATAAAATGCTTATATCATGGCCAACGTCTTTGATCCAAATTGGGTATGGTAGCCAGGAAGCAGGGCTTTCAGACATACAGCCACACCATAACCAGATTCCTAAATGCTGAGGTGCTATAGAGTGAATACTAGAAATGGTGCAAACATTGGGACAGTTTTTTGACCCACTGTATCTACTGACCTAGATAAAGACAAGTCCTATATACTGTGAAACAGGCATGGTGTGCAGCATACTGACTGTAAGGGTTAGCGGGTTAGGCTAGACAAAGAAAGTTACTTCAGATGTTAGAAGAACTCTATTAACTATACTACTGACCTAGACAAAGAAAGTTCTATGTACGAACGTTAGTCTAATAGTGAAGTAGATAGTATGAAAGGAACTTACACTTCAGATGTTAGAAGAACTCTGAAGTGTAGAGGACGAAACAGACACCCTTATATACATTTCCAAGGGATGGTCTGTGCACTGGGAATAAGTCCACAAGTGCCAGACAAAGTCCAAACAATAAACAAGAGGGAATAAGGCCATTGGCCAATAAGGAATCACATGCTTGTACATCATTACTAAGGTACATCAGTCAGCTACTGCGGAATGTGAGAAAGAAAGTAATAATGATATAGTAAAAAGTCCGAAACTCCGGAATCTAATCTAATCCACAAAGTAGCTAATCTAATCTCCTGATGCCTGAAGCATCACCGAACACATCCTGTGTTCAACATATACAAGAGTTAGTCTTAAGGTACAGTAACCCACAAAACTGTTCCAATGTTTGGCCATCCTGAAGAGATTGACCTACCACACAATGAGAATAATTTCCAAACTTAGTAGAAATTGGTAGAGGATAGTGTAGCATCTAAGCTTCAAGTAGAGCCTATAATAATGTCAATTGGATCAGTGGTTCATGATATATAAAATGTTTTGTGAGGCATTATCATTGGAACAGTTTTGTGGCCAACATGTGAGATGACAAAACCAGTATCTGGTGGTCATGCAAATGCATTGACAGTCATGTGACAATGTTTAATAAGTTAAACATACACCAAATAATCATCAACAACACTTGCTTCTTACCATGCATGCCCTCTCTGCTGCCAAAAGGACTCACATCATCTCCCTCCTCACTTCAGGCAAATCTGCCCATGAAGTGTCAACTATGACTGGGCATGGCACTGTTATCATCTCCAGATGTGTCATAAATACTGCCCTTACCATCCCAAGTCAAATGGAGGGAGACCAAGGAGGCTGACAGAGAGAAATGCTCAGCATGCTGTTTGCCTTATCTCCTCTAGCAGGGCAGACACATGTGGAAGTGACTAGAGCACTTCAGAAGTTGTTAATGGGTTCCTCTATCAACACACAATGCCTGTCCATCCTCCCATCAAACTTTCAAGCCATACCTGGCCCCTCCCATATCATACACCCCCATTCCATCATAAGTGCAATAGGCCACAAAACCATTCTAATGACATTGCTACACAAAACATTTTATATATCATGCACCACTGACTCAATTGACATTATTATAGGCTCTAAGTGAAGCTTAGATGCTACACTATCATCTATCAATTTCTACTAATTTTGGAAATTATTCTCATTGTGTGGTAGGTCAATCTCTTCAGGATGGCCAAACATTGGAATGGTTTTGTGGGTTACTGTATGATGGAACAGGGGTGTATGATATGGGAGGGGCCAGGTATGGCTTGAAAGTTTGATGGGAGGATGGACAGGCATTGTGTGTTGATAGAGGAACCCATTAACAACTTCTGAAGTGCTCTAGTCACTTCCACATGTGTCTGCCCTGCTAGAGGAGATAAGGCAAACAGCATGCTGAGCATTTCTCTCTGTCAGCCTCCTTGGTCTCCCTCCATTTGACTTGGGATGGTAAGGGCAGTATTTATGACACATCTGGAGATGATAACAGTGCCATGCCCAGTCATAGTTGACACTTCATGGGCAGATTTGCCTGAAGTGAGGAGGGAGATGATGTGAGTCCTTTTGGCAGCAGAGAGGGCATGCATGGTAAGAAGCAAGTGTTGTTGATGATTATTTGGTGTATGTTTAACTTATTAAACATTGTCACATGACTGTCAATGCATTTGCATGACCACCAGATACTGGTTTTGTCATCTCACATGTTGGCCACAAAACTGTTCCAATGATAATGCCTCACAAAACATTTTATATATCATGAACCACTGATCCAATTGACATTATTATAGGCTCTACTTGAAGCTTAGATGCTACACTATCCTCTACCAATTTCTACTAAGTTTGGAAATTATTCTCATTGTGTGGTAGGTCAATCTCTTCAGGATGGCCAAACATTGGAATGGTTTTGTGGGTTACTGTATATGACCTGTGGTGTACCCATACCCATAGTATGGCAAACCTGTACCCTTGGTGTAAGGGTCTGGGTACATATGGGTATGGGTACAGGTCCATGTGTTTTTACCCATGGGTTACCTGTGGCAAACACTACTTAGAACATACATCTAAGATTGGGCATGTGATCAAATCACATCAATAACAAGATAATGCACTCATATAATTAAGTAGCCAATATAGTACATTAAATTGTATATAAACTACTGTATAACTGCTATAGATTAAGCAGTTGCTATTGCATTAATGACTGCATCTAAGTCTCTAAGTAAAACAAAGGTGAGATAGCTAGCAGTAATGTTGTCACAGCAAGGTGTGATGCTGTGTTGAGATTCAAGGCTCAAGGTTGTCTGTCAAGACTCAAGGTCCTTTATCAAAGTCAAGTCAGGTTATGCTGGTCAAGGGGCACACACACAAGATGAAGTTGAGCAGAGATGCTAAGTCCTGCCACAAGTATTCTGGGGTCAAAGTTCCTCTAAGGCACAAGCTTAGAGGTTTCAAGGGGGATTTCCAGTCTTTGAAGTGAGTCCTAAACACCTGTATTGAATACAGAAGAACAGACTTAAAGTCTTGTCCTGTACTACTAGTAGTGAATAGCAGGGGTAACCCCCAGGTATCTTCATTGGTACCTGTACCTGTACCTGTCACTATGGGTATGGGTAACCCACAGGTTACCTGTGGGTCACCTGTGGGTTGCCTGTGTTAAATGCGTGCAAGTTCTTTACTTGCATTGCACATTTCAGATATCCAGCCTGGGCCATCCTGGACCAAGGAGATACACAACATGTTCATTTATGGCTGCTTAAGATCCCTCAATGACTCTTGTTTTATGTTCAGAAGATTAAGATAATTCATTATTCCATTTTTATTTTATTATTCTGGTCTCAATTTTATACAAGCACAACTAAAATCCACCCCAATATACAGAGATGATTAGATAGGATGTAATAGAACATTGAATGAAAAGCCTGTCAGATAACCACACAGAATGCAAAAATAATTGACAAATGCATAGTGATTGGCAGGGGTAACCCCTGGATATTTGTTTTGATACCCAGGTTACCCATAAAATGAAATGTGTGCAAGTTCTTTGGTTGCATCACACATTTCGGACAATCAGCCCAGACCATCCCAGTCTGGGAGATATGCACTTGGATACAATGTGTTCATTTGTGGCTACTCAGGATCCCTCAATAATTGCTGATTTATGTTCAGAAGATTAATTTGATTCTTTATTTACATTCTTATTTTATTTTATTTTGTGGAACAGGCATGGCACAGGCTTGTACTTTAGATACTACTTTACTACTATTGTCCTGGATGCACATTTTTGGCATCCTGGACCACTTGAAAGCCATCCTGAGGGCACATGCATTATACAAGTCAACCTTCTTAGATATAGATAAGATAAGAAGGAGTTCGGACCATTCTGACCTGGTCCACATGATGCAAAGTAGTCACTGCCCTATGCAGCAATGGACACTGATAGATACACACAGGCCCTGTTTGAGTAATATAAATTAATAATCTGATTATAAAGTAGTCTAAAATAATTTTGTATGGATTATAAACAGTGCCAGACCAGCAGAAAGGATTGCACATTAGTAAATAAGATGTATTGATGGAAAATCGCAGCTGTGGTTGTTAAGTCAACCTTCCTTAATAGGAAGGAGATCAGACCAATATGCTGGTCCAATGTAGTCACTGCCCTATGCAGCCTGTAGATACATGCAGGTCTTGTTTCAGTAAACTAATTTAATAATTAGATTATAGAATAGTCTAAAGTAGTCTAGAGTGTATTTTAGATAGTGCCAGACTGGCAGAATTGATCGCACATTAATAAAACAGTTGCATCAGGATTTTCAAGAGAGTGGATCACTGATAACACTTTTATTTTACATTGCACCATTGATCTGCTTTGATATTTCATAGGATAACACTAGAACATATTTACAAAAACCCTGTAGCATACATCAAATAAAATATAGTCATTTGTTTGCTACAAATGTATTTTATCATTAAATTTCTGCTGATCTTGTCAATGACTGATGGTCACTTATACCCACCAAACCCACTGCGCAGGTACAGGTTTCTGGCAGGTTGGGAGTTGTATACCTGTACCTGTACCTGTCAAAACCCATGGCACTTACCCATGTGGGTATGAAAACCCTTGCTGATCCCTAACTACTAGGCCTTATATACATGTTCAGTACTTATGAGGATTGGTTCTGGTAGTTACTAGAGTGTTCACTAGGTAATCTAATGGTTGTACAGTAGAATACCCCAGAAGGATAAAGAAGGGAGAGGGGTTGCACCCTCTGGATGTTGATCAATAAGCAACTGAGTGAGATCAGTAAGCAAATCAGTCAGAATGTAAGTAATAAGTCCTTCATAAGCAAGTCATGTGTGTATCTGCACAGTATAGCAAATATTTAGAGAAAAGAGAACAAAAACAACATGATGCACATGACTCCAATACCAGCAATTGAAACCATCACAAATGTAGTATCTAGTGTAGGCTGTGCCATACCTGTTCTATACTAATCAAGCCTGGCTGTCCAGTCCCACCAATGCAGTAGCTACTGGCCTGTCTTAATAAATTTGTGGCCATTCAGACTGTTGTGCATCTGGGTGCATTCTTATGAGCAGCACATCTTTGTTACAACATTTGCATCTACCCAGCCACCCTATTTTCTTTGATTTACATGACACAGACCCTTCTGTTCTGTCTTCTTTATTCTTCTTAATTACATCTCCATCCTACATTCCCCCATGTGACTCATCCCATGACTCACTTTGTGCTGATGTACCTTTGTTTGCCTGTGATTGCTTTCTTATCTTCTTATCTTCTTATCTTACACAACAGACACTTACTTAGTTCCCTATCAGAAGCTGGATGCTATGCCCTCTGCTTTTGGGTATTTGGGCCCCACTCTCCCCATGTTTCTCACTTAGATAATCACCTTTCCCTTACATATATAAGTCCACAGTATCTACCTTGTAGACCTCAGACTTGACTTATTGAATACATTGGTGTTTGTCTTCTGGACAGTCCCTTTGAACCTCAACTCAGCTGTTTCCAGTACTTCCAGTACTTTCTGCTTAACATTGTCTTAGGGAACAGCCCCTTTGACTTTGACTTGTCCCCATAAACTCCAAGAGGTCATATTGACTTCTTATCTGAACCCCTTGATCCGACTGTTGCACAAGTCATGCAGGATGTCTCACACCAGATGTAACATCAAGTCAAGTCTCTCATCATGGCTTCTGCCAGCCACAGTCAGACCTTGTTCTGAGAAGAACTCATCGAATGCAGAGAAGAACATAATCTTTCACAACAGACACTTGGCTCTGCCATCTGGAAAGATTTCAAATCTGAGTTTGGATACTACATCTATTATGATGGAAGATACCAACCAGTAGAGTCAACAACAAAAAGAGAGTTTGGTATTGTATCTGATACTCAGATAGCTGACACTCTTGGGTCACTACAGGACCTGCCCCACCTGAATTTGGATTAGGACTGTGGAGAGAATCCCCCAGCCATTGTCACTGACTCAGAGACTGAAGAATACATCAAAGAAACAAGTGAAAATGCACCTGCATTGGCTATATCTGCCCAGGTTGCACCAGAGTCTGCTATGATCAGAGCTCCTGCATTAGTGACTCCCCAGATTTCCACACAATCCACTGACACTGTCCTTCCCACCACCATGTCAACCATCACTGCACAACTCCCAGACCCCACTCCCAATCCTCTGCCTCCACCCCCAGCTGCCATAGCTGCCCCAAACATCCCACCTCTGTCCAGACAACTCTCAGGAGTACTACCCCAGACATTCACAGGGGATTGCTCCCAGAGCAAGAAATTCATCTTGGAATTCACAACCTTCCAAAATTTCAATCATGACATCCCCCAGATTGTCAACCCCTTCCAATGAGCAAACCTTTTCCTGTCACTTATCAGGGGAGAGGCTGTGGATGACTGGACAATGGAGCAGCTGGAGTGGCTGAACAACCAAGTAGGAGCAGGACAGCATACTACAAGCCCCATCCTCTGGGAAACTGTGGCCCAGAGGTTTAAAGATGCATTCACAGATGGACAGGCCAAACAGAAGGCCACTAGAGAATTAAAATTGCTGAAAATGGAAAGGGGGATTTGGATGTATATGTTGCCAAGTTCTGCAGCCTGGCCAACAGGGCTGGGTATGATACTGATGAGGAGGCCACTTTGGACCTCTTTTCACAAGGCCTCCCCAACCCCTAGTGAAAAATATAATTCAGTTTTGCCACCCACACACTTGGGATGCCTGGGTGGATGCTGCACATTGACAGCAACAAGATTATCTCAACTTCCAAATGAGATTTGGGTTGATACCAAGAAGGGAAAACCAGAGAGCAATGGAAGGTGGCCTTTGGGCAAAGCCAACACATACCACACAGAGGGATCCAAACACCATGGATACCTCAGCCAATAGAGCCCATGCTAGGGCAACACTCACAGAGGATGAGTGCCAGACCCTCATGAAAGAAGGGAGGTGCTTCCACTGCAAAGCACAAGGGCACATGTCCCAAGACTGCCCTAAGAAAGGAGCCCAAGTAGTGGAAGCCACCACCACTCCCACCCTGGCTTCCAACAATCCACCCACAGTTGACAAGCATACCAAGGAAGAGAAGGCCCAGGACATATGGGCAAATATAATGAAAGAAAGCAAGGAGGTGCATGCCATTCTAGTTGAGAAGGCATTTGCAAAGAAGGATTTTTAACTGGCTTGACCCCATTGGCCTGGGCAAGAGCACTACATGTAACCTCTATGTACACTAGTTGGTTCAAATCATTAAGAATACCAGTTCATTTTGAAACCACACAAAAAACAGCTGACCAAGATGTGTTGGTGGACTCTGGGGCCACTGACAACTTTATTAGCCAGTGACTTGTAAAAACCCTGAGATTAGGGACACTCACGCTTCCCCAGGAAAAGAACATTTGGAACATAGATGGGACAGCCAACAAGGCTGGAAGAATTACACACTATACCAACCTAAGCATACAAGTTGGTGAAAGGACTAAGACAATCTGCTTCCTCATTACCAACCTCAGTACTGAAGACCTCATTCTGGGTAGTGATTGGCAGGGGTAACCCTGGGGTATCCTCATTGGTACCTGTACCTGTACCTGTCACTATGGGTACAGGTAACCTGCAGGTTACCTGCAGGTCACCTGTGAAAATGCGTGCAAGTTCTTTACTTGCATCGCGCATTTTGGATACCTGGCCCGGGACTTCCCGGACCAAGAAGATACACAACGTGTTCATTTGTGGCTGCTTAAGATCCCTCAATGACTCTTATTTTATGTTCAGAAGATTAAGATAATTCATTATTCCATTTTTATTTTATTATTCTGCTTTCAATTTTATACAAGCACAACTAAAATACAGTATACAGAGATGATTAGATAGGATGTTATAGAACATTGATGAAAAGCCTGTCAGATAACCACACAGAATGCAAAATAATTTGATGAACACATAGCAATTTGCAGGGGTAACCCCTGGGTAATTGTTTTGATACCTGGGTTACCCATAAAATGAAATGCGTGCAAGTTCTTTACTTGCATTGCGCATTTCAGACATCTGGCCCAGGACATCCTGGTCAAGGAGATATGCACTTGGACACAACGCATTCATTTATGGCTACTCAAGATCCCTCAAAATTCCTATTTTATGTTCATAAGATTAAGATAATTTATTATTCCATTTTTATTTTATTATTCTGCTTTCAATTTTATACAAGTGTGACTGTTCTTTGCATTTCTGCACATTTCGGATAAGTGGCCTGGGCCATCCCGGTCAAGGAGATAAGCACTTGGACACAACATGTTCATTTATGACTACTCAAGATCCCTCAAATATTGTTGGTTTATGTTCAGAAGATTAAAAGGATCCTTTATTTACATTATTATTTTATTATTCTGCTTTCATTTCATACAAGTGCGACTGTCCTTGTGCGTTTAAGTCAACCTTCCTTAATAGGAAGGAGGTCAGACCACCATGTGATGCAATGTAGTCGCTGCCCCATGCAGCTTGTAGATACACATGGGCCTTTTTCAGTAAACTAATTTGATAATTAGATTATATTATAGTCTAAAGTAGTCTAGAGAGTATTTTAGATAGTGCCAGACTGGCAGAATTGGTCACACGTTGATAAAACAGGTGCATCATGATTTTCAAGAAGTGGATCACTGATAACACTTTTATTTTACATTGCACTGTTAATCTGCTTTGATATTTCATAGGATAACACTAGAACATATTTAAAGATACCATATAGCATACATCAGATGAGATCTTTTATTTTTGTGGCTGCAGATGTGTTTTATCTTAGAATTTCTACTGATCTTGTCAATGCATAATTGGTGCCTATACCTGCCAAACCTGCTGCATGGGTATGGGTTTCCATGGGTTGGGAGCTGTATACCTGTACCCATACCCAGCAAAACCCGTGGCGCTTACCCACACAGGTATGAAAACCCTTGACAATCACTAATTCTGGGATATCCTTGGCTTGCTGCCTTCAAACCAAAGATAAACTGGGGGGATGCAACCATGGATAAAGAATTCTACCCTGTCATCATCACCTTGTTAGGGTATGATTATGCTGTATGACATCCTGCTATCCATGCTATTGTCATGGGAGACAAGGTTACATGGGATGACTTGGAAACTGACAACCAGGTATTGTCAAACAATCATGCTGCTGGTTATACTGACTGTGGTTAGTAGTGTGTTAGGCTAAAGACAAGTATACTTCAGAGGTTGAAGAAACTCTTATACAACTATACTACTGACCTAAAGACAAGTATCTACAAGAGACGTTAGTCAAAGGTAAAGGAGAAAGTATAGTAGAACTTACACTTCAGAGGTTGAAGAAACTCTGAAGTGAAAGAGACGAAACAGACACCCTTATATACCCATGGGGGCCAGGGGAAATGGTCTGTGCACACTGGGAATAAGTCCACAAGTGCTGGACAATAAACAATGAGGGATAAGGGCCATTGGCCAAAGAGATATCACGTGCTTACTGCGCATTACTAAGGACATCACTAATCAGCTGAGTAAGGTAATAAAGATATCATAAAAGTCCGATACTCCGAGATCTAATCTAATCTAATCTACAGCTAAAGCTAACCTTAGATGCCTGAAGCATCTCCAGACACGTCTTGTGTCAACACCAAAATGCCTACCCCCTCCCTCTCATACTGGAACTTATCAATACAATGCAGGATAAGACATTATTTTCAAAAATGGACATCTGTTGGGGATATAACAATATATGCATCCAAGAAGGAGATCAAGGAAAGGCTGTCAGAAATGGATCAATATGGCCAGGTCGGATCAATCGCTAAGTGTGTGGTACTAACAAGCGAGTTGTGTGTTGTGCAGTAGCACATGGACTGTGTTTCACCTTCCTGTGAATACTTTGATACCTTACTTGATTAGACACAATCCTTTATTGTCTTGGTTACTATAAGCACACTCATTTACAGTATTTAAGGACACTCTCACTGTACGGTTCACTTCAGTTCTGACCATCACAACTGAAGTGAGTATTCTGTTATCTTATCTTTACCTATGTAGCTAACGTGCACTAGTTATAACTACCATTTTAGGTAAAGACTAATTAATATATAGTTCTGACCATCACAACTGAATTATAACTACCATTCTAGGTAGTTTGGATTATCTAACCTCAGGCTGCATTCTTTAGGTTATGGGCCCTGGCCATAACTGAATTAATCCAGAAGAAGATTGAATTTCATACACAAGCCTCCTTACTCAGTAATTCACGCATTTTTGCATCTCCTGATAAGGCAAGCCTCTGTTCTTTTGTAGTCCTATTCCCTGGTCCCTGGAACCAGTGGATTGGTGTAGACTGGGCCCCTCACTGGGCTTCATGCGAGCTGTGCGATGGAGCGTGGCGACGCTGAAGCACATGTGAGCAATCCCTAATCAGGACTGGACCCTTTGTGGTTCAGAGCGTACAGTTGGATACATCGGGACTTGATCGGTCTTCATGATCTGGGTCTGACAGCTCCTCTACCCAGATTGGAAATCGTCGCTTACACGCACCATGGCACCTGCATTTACTTTCCCACCCTCTGCTGCAATCGAGATCCTAGATGGATCAAACTGGCCAGTCTGGTCAGCGCGAATGATGGCTCTGTTCCGTTTGAATGGCGTCCAGAACCACCTGCTTGAAGACAAGCCTGCTAGCCCTCCTGCTGACTGGGAGGCTACTGAAGGCGTTCTCTTAGCAATCCTTGAGCTCTATGCTCAGAAGGATGTCTGGACAGCCGTGGCAGACAATACTAAGTTTGTCACATGTAAAGCAAAATGGGACGAGCTCAAACACATCTATGTGGGAGTCGGATCTATGTCTGCATTCAATACTTGGTCTGCCCTCACCGGCACCGCACTGGATGAGTCCTCCCCCATGCTCCCACAATTGCAGAAACTCAATGATGCCCACGTCACACTGAAAAACAACGAGATGGAGATTTCAGATCTCCAGTTCAGTTTCATCCTGATCAAAGCACTACCCAAATCGTACTCCACCATCGCATCCACCATTTTAGCATCCGGATCGCCAAAGGATCTTACCCCTCAGACTATCCAAGAGCGGATTCTGAATGAGGAAGGTCGTCGATCTGGTGGTTCCACCTCACTCAACAAAGCCGCACCCATTAAACATAAACATGACAAGAAGAATACCAAATGTTTCTATTGTCAGAAGAAAGGGCACAAGGCAGTAGAGTGCTGGAAGAAGAAAAAGGATCTGGAGGAGAAGAAGGGATCAGAGACCGCGCAGGCCAGTAACAAGGCCGTTAATGCACACTTAGCAGTTCAGACAGCGTCTATTGTAGAGATAGGCGATGACAATGACGATCTCTGCATTTCCTTGTACTCGGCTGTGTGATCACATTGGATGATGGACTCCGGTGCAACGCATCATATCACCCCAAATCAGTCTGACTTTATTCAGTATACTCTGGCAGCTGGCATTGTACACCTGGGAGATAACTCGAATGTGCAACAAATTGGGGTTGGGACTGTGGTATTCAAGACCACTGCAGGTAGTAGAGGTTCTGAGATCACCTTAAGCAACATGCTGCACATACCAGATGTTACAACATGTTTCATTTCTATGCGTGCACTTGCTCAGAAGGGGGCTCAGATCTCTTTCACAGATAAGATTTTCACGATCTCAGTCTGAGACCAGATGGTAGCGCAGGGTTACCTGGAGGACAACCTATACTGGCTGGATGCCTCCATGGCTGGACTCAATGCACACGCTCAAACGTCGCAACCTATCAACATCTGGCATCACTGCATGGGGCATATGTCATACAATGCCCTCAAGCAGTATCATGAATCCGTCAAGGGGATATCATTAGATGCTCTGATCAATCAACATCAGTCACCATGCCCTGGGTGCGAGCTTGGGAAGCACACGCGACTCCCCTTCAAGTCCTCTCACAAGCGATCAGACTGGTGGCTACAGGTTGTTCACAGCGATCTGGCCGGCCTGATGCAGGTTCAGTCTATTCAAGGTGCACTCTACATTGCAACATTTATCGATGACTACTCTAGACATGGTGTGGTCTACTTCCTCAGATCCAAAGATCAGTGTGCAACAGCATTTCAGAAATTCCTAGCTTGGGCTGAGACTCAATCATTGGAAAAAATGCTAGCCTTGCACTCAGATCGCAGGGGGGAGTACATGTCAGGCACGCTTAGAGCTGTACTGGATGAATGGGGGATTGAGCATAAGTTGACGATGCCAGGATTGCCACAACAAAATGGCATAGCCGAGAGATGGAACAGGACCATCATGGACAAGGCATGCTCTATGCTACACAGCACTGGCCTGTCCCTTGGCTTCTGGGAGTTGGCAGTGGACACTGCCGTTCATACTTACAACAGAACTCCCACCCGAACTATAGGTTGGCACACGCCTCATGAGCTCTGGAGTGCTGGTCACACTCCAGACATCTCTTATTTCCGCGTCTTTGGATGCAAGGCATATGTTCATGTGCCTGAGAACAAGCAAAGAAAGCTCAATCCGAGATCAATCGAGATGACGCTTGTTGGGTATGAGCCAGGTTCTAAGGGTTACCAGCTATGGAACAAGAGTACCTGAGCAGTCGTCTTGTCGCGCGACATGACATTTGATGAACGCTCCTTTCCTTTTCAGGACAATGGTGAGCTGTCCATTCATTCTGATCAACCTAAGGCCCTGGAGGGGCCACTGGCTGTTACATTCCCTATGGCTGTCCCTATGCAAACTCAAGGGGAGGTCAATCCGCCAAGGACGCCATCCCCTGTTGCCACACAAACCCCAAGTTCTGGTAATACAGTCTGGGCTACCCCACCTTCATGCCCCGCAATGCAAGAGCCTCTGCCCCACGCGCCGCGCAACTGGTTTCTCCAGACTCAGCAGACCATTGTCCCCACTTTGGAGGACATGCCCCCTTGGAGACTGCGAGAGAATCCTTGCAGGAATCCACATTACTTTGGTGATGATAATGCCGAGTTAGGTGAGGATGGGCGACTCAGGCATCATGCTTTGCTCGCGGTGGCTGCATATAGTGATCCGCTCACATATCGGGAGGCGATGAAGTCAGACTATGCTAGCAACTGGCAGGACATGTGCCAATATGAAATGGATGCACTAGCCAAGAATGGAACTTGGACACTGGTGGACTTACTGGCCGATTGGAAGGCTGTGAAGTCCAAGTGGGTTTTCAAGCGCAAAGCTGATGGACACTTTCATGCACGCTTAGTTGCTAAGGGATTCACGCAAATTCAAGGTATTGATTATGATGAAACATTTTCTCCAGTAGCCTGGTTCAAGTCTTTGAGACTGCTGCTAGCATTGGCCGCACTAGAGGATTGGGAGATCCATCAAATGGATGTCAAGTTGGTGTTCCTGAATGGACTACTGGATGAGGAAATCTATATGGAGCAACCAGAGGGTTTCATCACATCGGGCCAGACGAATAAGGGATGCCTACTGAAAAAGGCAATTTACGGACTCAAACAAGCCTCACGTGCATGGAACTTGCAATTCCATGGAGTTCTATTGGAGCTTGGCTTCACGTGCACATTTTCTGATGCCAGGGTATACATGTGTCGTCGCCAAGATGGGGAGGGTACAGCAATCATAATCCTCTATGTCGACGACATCACTATCTTAGGCGATACTCTCAGGGAGGTTAACTGGATCAAGGGGATCTTATCTAAGCACTATGTAATGACAGATCTAGGTGAGATCGACTCATATCTTGGAGTCCAGATCACACGCAACAGATCTATCAAGTGTCTGGAAATTGATCAATCATGGTACATTGGAGAGATCATTGCATGCTTTGGGATGGCGGATGCGAACCCCGCACGCACACCACTCCCTGCTGGGGCAGATGTCCATCTGGTAAAGCACACTGAACAGGCTACTCAAACAGAAATCACTTATTATCAACAAATTATTGGGAGCCTTCTGTATGTGCAAATTGGGACTCACCCTGACATATCTTTCGCTGTAGTGCGTCTTGCGCAGTATGCAGCAAATCCTTTGCTGCAACACCTGCGACTTGCCAAATATGTGCTGGCTTATCTAAGGAGCACAGCCAACCTTAGGCTTCGCTACAATGGAGTGCGCGGAGAGGGACTTGTCGGCTACTCAGACTCCAGTCTTGGGGACCATGCCGACAATCATCATTCCACCTCGGGCTACATCTTTTTACTTGCTGACTCATCCATCTCTTGGACCTCACTTAAGCAGAAGACTGTCACCCAAAGCACCACTCATGCAGAGTACATGGCACTTGCCGAAGTGGCAAATCAAGCCACTTGGTACCAGAGCTTCCTCTCAGAACTCAGCTACAATATCACAGATCTGATTCCCTTACATGGTGATAACAAAGGGGCAGTGGACTTGGCTCTCAACCCCGTGACTGGGCGAAGATCCAAACATATTGCTATCAAATTCCACACCATTCGTGAATATGTTGAACAGGGACACATCGATCTAATCAGGACACCCACTGGAGAAATGCTAGCTGATGGATTCACAAAACCACACACACATACACAACTCCAAGACTTTGTCACTGGACTAGGGCTTATCTAATCCAGGATTGTCTCAATCACGGGGGGATGTCGGAAATGGATCAATATGGCCAGGTTGGATCAATCGCTAAGTGTGTGGTACTAACAAGCGAGTTGTGTGTTGTGCAGTAGCATGCGGACTGTGTTTCACCTTCCTGTGAATACTTTGATACCTTACTTGATTAGACACAATCCTTTATTGTCTTGGTTACTATAAGCACACTCATTTACAGTATTTAAGGACACTCTCACTGTATGGTTCACTTCAGTTCTGACCATCACAACTGAAGTGAGTATTCTGTTATCTTATCTTTACCTATGTAGCTAACGTGCACTAGTTATAACTACCATTTTAGGTAAAGACTAATTAATATATAGTTCTGACCATCACAACTGAATTATAACTACCATTCTAGGTAGTTTGGATTATCTAACCTCAGGCTGCATTCTTTAAAGGCAGCATTCAAAACCAATCAAGGACTTTTTGAACCTAATGTTATGTTTTTCAGATTGACCAACTCTCCAGCAATGTTCCAAGCAATGATGAACCACATATTCCAAGATCTCATTCTTACTGGAGAAGTAGTTGTTTACATGGATGACATTCTGGTTGCCACTAAAGACAATCTCCCTCATCATTGCATGTGTGTCCACCAAGTCCTCAACATCCTTCATGATCATGATCTATATTTGAAACTGGAAAAATGCTCCTTTGAACAGAAGACCATTGAGTACTTGGGGGTCATATTGGAGAAAGGGAGTGTACATATGGATCCCATTAAGGTGCAAGGAATCAGAGAATGGCCCACACCCACCTGCATCAAAGATGTCTGGTCCTTCATTGGATTCTGTAACTTTTACCAACGTTTTGTCAAGGGATTCTCAGGCATTGCTCACCCATTAAATGATCTTTTGAAGAAGGATGTACCATGGCACTGGGATACACCCCATCAGGAGGCTTTTGAGTGAATCTGGGATATTGTGGGGTCAGAACCAGTGCTCATTCAACCCAATTTGAGCCAACCCTTCAAACTAGAGGTGGATGCCTCTCACTTTGCAAATGGAGCTATATTATACCAATGGGATACTGCCCAAATCCTGCACCCAGTCACATACTATTCAGAGACCTTCTCCCCAGCAGAACAAAATTATGACATTTGGGACAGGGAATTACTGGCTATAGTCAAAGCACTACAACACTGGTGACCTTATCTAGCTGGAGCCCCTCACAAAATGATCATCCATACTGACCATTCCAATCTGTTGTACTGGAAAGAACCTCACAAAATCAGTTGATGGGTAGCACAGGAAGTCCTGGAGCTAGAAGAATACAATTTTGTCTTAAAACTGTTGACACAGTCAGGTGTTGCATGATGCAACTCTGCATGATCTCATATAGGAGGTTGTGTACCACTATGAACCTGAGGCCATGTAGCTCAGTGGTTTAGAGCACCAGACCTGGCTTGTCCAGAGGTCTTGGGTTCAATCCCCAACATGGCCATTTCTTTTCTAGTGTGTGAGCCAGGGTCCTGTGTAAGGTCCCTTGATCAGGGTGCATGTAGTGAATAGCAGGGGTAACCCCTGGGTATCTTCATTGGTACCTGTACCTGTACCCATACCCGTCGTTATGGGTACAGGTAACCCACGGGTCACCTGTGGGTTGCCTGTGTTAAACACATGCAAGTTCTTTACTTGCATTGCACATTTCAGATATCCAGCCCAGGCCATCCCAGACCAAGGAGATACACAACATGTTCATTTATGGCTGCTTAAGATCCCTCAATGACTCTTGTTTTATGCTCAGAAGATTAAGATAATTCATTATTCCATTTTTATTTTATTATTCTGGTCTCAATTTTATACAAGCACAACTAAAATCCACCCCAATATACAGAGATGATTAGATAGGATGTAATAGAACATTGAATGAAAAGCCTGTCAGATAACCACACAGAATGCAAAAATAATTGACAAATGCATAGTGATTGGCAGGGGTAACCCCTGGATATTTGTTTTGATACCCAGGTTACCCATAAAATGAAATGCATGCAAGTTCTTTGGTTGCATCATGCATTTTGGACAATTGGCCTGGACCATCCCAGTCTGGGAGATACACACTTGGATACAATGCATTCATTTGTGGCTACTCAGGATCCCTCAATAATTGCTGATTTATGTTCAGAAGATTAATTTGATTCTTTATTTACATTCTTATTTTATTTTATTTTGTGGAACAGGCATGGCACAGGCTTGTACTTTAGATACTACTTTACTACTATCTTATCTCACCTTGTTAGCTGTGAGGCTTACAGTAGCCCACAAAACTGTTCCAATGTTTGGCCATCCTGGAGAGATTGACCTACCACACAATGAGAATAATTTCCAAAATTAGTAGAAATTGGTAGAGGATAGTGTAGCATCTAAGCTTCAATTAGAGCCTATACTAATGTCAATTGAGTCAGTGGTTCATGATATATAAAATGTTTTGTGAGGCATTATCATTGGAACGGTTTTGTGGCCAACATGTGAGATGACAAAACCGGTATCTGGTGGTCATGGGAATGCATTGACAGTCATGTGACAATGTTTAATAAGTTGAACACACACCAAATAATCATCAACAACACTTGCTTCTTACCATGCATGCCCTCTCTGCTGCCAAAAGGACTCACATCATCTCCCTCCTCACTTCAGGCAAATCTGCCCTTAAAGTGTCAACTATGACTGGCCATGGCACTATTATCATCTCAAGATGGGTCATAAATACTGCCCTTACCATCCCAAGTCAAATGGAGGGAGACCAAGGAAGCTGACAGAGAGAAATGCTCAGCATGCTGTTTGCCTTATCTCCTCTGGCAGGGCAGACACAGATGTGGAAGTGACTAGAGCACTTCAGAAGTTGTTAATGGGTTCCTCTATCAACATAATATGCCCATCCATCCTCCCATCAAATTTTCAAGCCATACCTGGCCCCTCCCATATCATACACCCCCATTCCATCATACAGTAACCCACAAAACCATTCCAATGTTTGGCCATCCTGAAGAGATTGACCAACCACACCATAGGAATAATTTCCAAAATTAGTAGAAATTGGTAGATGATATTGTATCATCTAAGTGTCACTTAGAGCCTATACTGATGTCAATTGAGTCAGTGGTTCATGATATATAAAATGTTTTGTGTAGCAATGTCATTGGATTGGTTTTGTGGCCTATTGCACTTATGATGGAATGGGGGTGTATGATATGGGAGGGGCCAGGTATGGCTTGAAAATTTGATGGGAGGATGGATGGGCATATTATGTTGATAGAGGAACCCATTAACAACTTCTGAAGTGCTCTAGTCACTTCCACATCTGTGTCTGCCCTGCCAGAGGAGATAAGGCAAACAGCATGCTGAGCATTTCTCTCTGTCAGCTTCCTTGGTCTCCCTCCATTTGACTTGGGATGGTAAGGGCAGTATTTATGACCCATCTTGAGATGATAATAGTGCCATGGCCAGTCATAGTTGACACTTTAAGGGCAGATTTGCCTGAAGTGAGGAGGGAGATGATGTGAGTCCTTTTGGCAGCAGAGAGGGCATGCATGGTAAGAAGCAAGTGTTGTTGATGATTATTTGGTGTGTGTTCAACTTATTAAACATTGTCACATGACTGTCAATGCATTCCCATGACCACCAGATACCGGTTTTGTCATCTCACATGTTGGCCACAAAACCGTTCCAATGATAATGCCTCACAAAACATTTTATATATCATGAACCACTGACTCAATTGACATTAGTATAGGCTCTAATTGAAGCTTAGATGCTACACTATCCTCTACCAATTTCTACTAAGTTTGGAAATTATTCTCATTGTGTGGTAGGTCAATCTCTCCAGGATGGCCAAACATTGGAACAGTTTTGTGGGCTACTGTAGATGCTTCATAGAGTGATAGCAACTACTTTATTACAGTAGTTATACAGTGTTTATACATTCTATGTACTATATCAGCTACTAGATTAAATGAACATGTTATCTCATTATCTCATTTAATGATGTGATTTGATCATATGTCAGATCTTAGATGTATATTCTATGTATCTAATTAATTTGTGAACACATTTCTGTTGTGTTATCTATGCATGATCACAATCATGTCAGACCAATGGAAAATCACAGCTGCAATTGTTAAGTCAACCTTCCTTAATAGGAAGGAGATCAGACCAATATGCTGGTCCAATGTAGTCGCTGCCCTATGCAGCCTGTAGATACATGTGGGCCTTGTTTCAGTAAACTAATTTGATAATTAGATTATAGAATAGTCTAAAGTAGTCTAGAGTGTATTTTAGATAGTGCCAGACCAGCAGAATTGATTGCGCATTAATAAAACAGTTGCATCAGGATTTTCAAGAGAGTGGATCACTGATAACACTTTTATTTTACATTGCACCATTGATCTGCTTTGATATTTCATAGGATAACACTAGAACATATTTACAAAAACCCTGTAGCATACATCAAATAAAATATAGTCATTTGTTTGCTACAAATGTATTTTATCATTAAATTTCTGCTGATCTTGTCAATGACTGATGGCCACTTATACCCACCAAACCCACTGCACAGGTATGGGTTTCTGGCAGGTTGGGAGTTGTATACCCATACCCATACCCATCAAAACCTGTGGCACTTACCTGTGCAGGTATGAAAACCCTTGCTGATCTCTAGGTGCATGTTTAGCCAACAAAAACACATTGGAGGAAGTTGAAATGCACAAGCAGATGTGCTGTCATGTAGACCTGACATGCATACAGGAGAAGATGACAACAATGCTGTTACTGTTCTCCCAGAAGAGGTGTTTGCAAAGACAGTGGTAGTTAGCCTCCATGATATGGACCTGTGGGCACAAGTTTCCCAGAGTTTGAACCAAGGACTCTGTCAGTCATGGGCTGACATGCACAATCTAAAAGAAATCAATGGCCTTTGGTGGAAGGATGGCAATCATCTTGTTGTCACCAGTGGTGACAACATTAAGAGAGGGGTGATCCATTTTCATGATGACCTACCCTCCACTGGCCACCCTGGCATTGTGTTATGCTCAGAGGGGTGTATGCAGTTGAGTGCAGGCAGCTAGGTCACAGAGACAAGGTTGGGACGATCTTGGAATGATGCGGAAGACAATAAGTCTGACACAGGGTCTACCAGAGTCACAGGCTCAGTGTACAAGTCACAAAGGATGAGTACCAAAGGGGTGAGTTCAGGTGGTGAGACACAAGGAAGGAAGTAAAGGTCCACAAGACTTCTGATTGACACAAAAGCTCAAGATGGGGAACCATCTGAGCGAGACTAGCTAGGGTATATATACATGCTGGACTAGCTTAGTCATCAGGGTTCTTATCTGTCTATCTAAGCGCTGTGGTTCTGGACATGTGACTATGGAACCTTCCATCAGAACCAGTGCCACCATCTTCCCACATCAACTAAGGTTCAGGGTTCTTCTGTACATGAGGCATCAAACCTTACTGTCACGTGATCTGCTTCTGTACCTCATGCCATATCTGTCTTCTGGACTTCAGCGTGGGACATCATGACTAAGCCAGTGATGTCCTTGCAAACCCCATGTGGCTACTGTCACTGCTTATGTATCCCCCATGTCTTGCTGTCTGTCGGGTATGCTGGGTAGGTTGTAACACATTGCCAACACCTATGCCCTTGCCAAATGAGACTACTGGTGGCCCAATATGAAAAAGGATGTTGAGGATTATGTCAAAGGATGTGCTGCATGCCAAGCAAACAAGGTCAACACACACCCAAAAGTCCCACCAATACACCCCATCACTTCAACTGCATCAATGCCATTCCAGACCATCACTATGGACTTCATTGTCAAGTTACCTGAGTCACAGGGATTTGATTCCATCCTCACAATCACTGACCATGACTGCTCAAAAGCAGCTCTCTTCATACCCTGCAAAGAAACTATCATGGCTGAAGGAGTAGCAAAGCTGTACCTGAATCACATTTACTGCCACTATGGACTCCCCAAGAAGATTATCTCTGACTGGGACACTGAATTCACATCAGCATTCACATGAGCTCTGTGCAAAATGTTAGACATTACACAGAATATATCCACAGTGTACCACCCACAGACCAATGGACAGTCAGAACAAACCAACCAATGATTAGAGCAATATCTTCAATTCTGGTGTAATGGACAGCAGGATGACTGGGCAGAATGGCTTGCAACCATG
>WTXG01000464.1:0-21158 GCA_022496185.1 Multifurca ochricompacta | reverse complement strand
AGTGTGCAAGGTTCCTGTGGGCCTCATCCAGACGGCGAGCTCCATAGCGGTAGCGAGACACCTCAGCCCAAGCTCCAGGATCATCTAGGTCATCAAGAGCACCATTGACAATGGTGGTGAAGGTCTGGTCAGACTCAAAGAGTCGTTGTTGCATGGATGTGAGAATGGGGTTGGGCCACGGTCAAAGCGAGGGTGTGGAGTAATATGAAGTGGAATATAATAGACTGGTTGATGGGCCCCCATGGTAAAAGCAATGCGCGGGTCTGGCGACGATAGTCATAGGCTAACCAACGAGCAATGTTGACACGGCCAGCATTGTCTGAGATGCGGTGATCAAAGAAGTGTGAGAGTGTTCATGATTACGCATGAATGGAAGAGGGGGGGGTCATACCGGTCGGCACGTTCTCTTTCCTCTTCGACTTCTTGTTGGGTTTGTTGTACGATAGCCTCGTCTGGGAGCTGGCCAGGTTCAGGCCCCAGGGAGGTGGGTCGATAGGTGGTAGTGGGATCAATAGATGGGGCGTGTCAGCCTCCAGTCTCGCACGAACCTCCTGCAACAGAGCCAGCACTCGAGCACGAACCTCTTGGTCCACTGTCTGGTCTTGAGAGGCTAGTGCGATCGCCTGAGTCATATTCTCTGCTGGGATGTCAGACATAGTAAAGGAAAAGTGGGAAGGAGGGGTCGAGTTGGTAGATGATGAAGCAGGAGTGGCAGGGAGTGTAGGAGCGTCGGCAGGCCGAAGGAGAGCACCAAGGGTGGCAGCATCATTACAGCAGCCATAGTTCGATCTAAGAAGGCGATGTCGATAATGGGGACAGGTGGGGTGTCAGTCTGGGTGGTGTCGGGTTGAGAAGTTGAAATGCGCGGGAGGTTGTCATTCTGGGGTCGGCTTGAAGGACTTGCGTGGGGTGGAGAGTCTAGTGGTATTCTTAATACGGGCCAGAGCTGAAACGGTTTGTGGGACTGCAGAGAAGAAAACGCGAAAATTTATGAAAAACGCGAAAACGCGAAAACCAACGAAAATCACCCCCCCTTAAGGAGGCGATGACCCTGGCGCCTAGATAACGAAGAATGGTACCTCGTGAGAAGGTCTGGGGCGTGACAGTCGTCCTTATCTACCCAAGAGTTTTCACTGGTTGGATAACCAACCAGCTGACCAGATATTGAAGCTTCTTCTGACGTCCAAAGAACCGGTGAGCTAAGATGGCGGCAACTTCATATTGTTCTTCCTCGTTGATAAGGTCTGGTGGGGGACGTAAATAGTTGGGGCCATGAGCTGTTGTTTCACGATAAGGAGATAACAGGTTAGCATGGAATACATTGTGGATGTGCATGTGAGTGGGCAAAGACAAACGAAAAGCGAGAGGAGATATTTGTGCGGTAATTGTAAACGGGCCATAACGCCGAGGAGCGAGCTTGGTCGAGGGGAAGTATGTTTTTAAATGTTTTCCCTCGAGCCATACTTGCGCGCCGACGACAAAGTCGGGGTTGGGCGGTGGAACCGAAGCGGATGTTCGAAACACACGCTCCGCGCGAGAGCGCGCAGTTTGTAAGTTCTGTAATCGTTCGTTGACCTGGGGGACGTGCGTTTCGTGTATTTGCGCATTCCAATCGAAAGTGACGCCGTGGAGAAGTTCATGTGGGGAGAGTTTTGTTCGATCGTGTGACCAGGTATTATGGACATACTCAGCTAAAGGGAGATAATCTGGCCACCGATATTGGTCATCGCCCAGCCAAAGGCGTAAGTATTGCTCTAGCCACAGGTTCATGTGCTCGCTAGCTCCGTCGGTTTGTGGGTGAAAGGCCGTCGATAGGTTTTGTTGAATTTGCAGAACATCAGCGAGCGCGCGGGTAAAATGGGAGGTGAAACGGGGGTCTCGGTCGGAAATAATGCACCTTGGGACTCCAAAGAATGGAAATAAATGTCTATAATATAATATTGCGATTCCTTCACCAGTGATATCTTTAGAACATGGTATAAATTTTGCTGCTTTCATACATCCTTGGTCGACGATCGTTAACACAGCATCGTATCGACCTGACGATGGGAGATCTGTAATGAGGTCCATAGCCACATACTGGAATGGACCAGCGGTGGCGGGTACGTCCAAGGGATACGATGGTGTTTTCCCCACCAGTCGAGGTTTATTCTCCTGACATGTGGCGCATCCACGTATGTATTCGTGTACGAACGGCTTTAGATCCGGCCCTTCGTACTCTTGTTGGATCCTTCATGTCGTTTTGTCAACGCCTGGATGTCCCGCTAGTAAGTGATCGTGATATCGCTGAAGAATTTTGCGGCGTTCGGGGAGCGTCCGGGGAAACAGGAGTTTGTCGTCAGTTACTGTCTTGATAAATAATCCATCGGGGAGGACTGTGACTTCTTGGTTGTCGTCCTCGCCATGATCTGCATCGGGTCGACGAGATAACATATCGGCAATGGTGTGTAATTTTCCTGGGACGTGCTCAAGCGAGAAATCGAAGTCTGCAAGCTCCTGGAGCCAACGAGCTTGTCTACGATTCAATTTTTGTGGTTCTTTAAAGTATTGAAGGTTATTGTGATCAGTACGAATTAGGACTTTATGTCTAGCACCCATGAGATATTGTCGCCATGAGCGGAGTGCGACGATGACTGCAAACAACTCGCGATCATAGATATCCCAGTTCCTTTGTGTCGCATCCAGTGTTTTTGATAGATAAGCGATTGGGTGAAGGCGTCCTTCGGAATCCTTTTGACTGAGGGTGGCGCCCAGTGCGTATCCTGATGCGTCGGTATCTACGATGAAAGGTTTATCGAAGTCGGGTTGGGCTAAGACTGGCTGAGATGTGACTCGTCGTTTTAGAGTATCGAAAGCGTTTTGTTCTTCTGTCGTCCAGCGCCAAGTTTTCTTTATACTGGTCAGAGCGTTTAGTGGGGCTGCGATTTTACTGAATCCCTGAATGAATCGTTGATAGAACTGGCAGAACCCCAGAAAGGATTGGACCTCTTTGACATTTGTGGGCGTTTTCCAGGTGGCGACGCCTTCTACTTTTACAGGATCCATGTGAACGCGGTTAGCCTCCAGAATGAGACCTAAGTATTCGATGCGTGTTTGCTCAAATGAGCATTTCTCCGGTTTAAGATAGAGGTCCAAATTGCTAAGTTTATTCAAGATGCGATGTACTTTTGCGCGATGATTGACCAGATCGTGATCAGTATGGATGAGGATATCATCCATGTAAACGGTGAACCAAGCCCTTCCGTTAGCGTCACACTCGTCCAGTTCCTTTCGGAATTCAGCATTCATCATAGTCTGAAAGGTTGCTGGAGAGTTAGTCAACCCAAAGAACATCACGTTTGGTTCAAAGAGACCGCGGTTCGTCTTGAATGCCGCCTTCCAGCGATCTTCTGGGACGATGCGTATATTGTTATAGCCCCAGCGTATGTCCATCTTTGTAAATAAGGTACTACCGCGGACGCGGTCTATTAGTTCTGGGATCAGCGGAAGAGGATACGTATTACGGATCGTCCAGTCATTTAGCTTTCGATAATCTTGTACGGGTCGGAGCTTGCCGTCTTTTTTCTTAATGAAAAAGAAGGGGGACGCGTAGGGTGATTTCGACTCCTGAATATAGCCCTTTTGTAAATGTTCCTCCAAAAATTTGGTTAATGCATCTTGCTCTCCTGGTCCGAGAGGGTAGATCTTGCAATCTAGAGTGGCTGGTGCATCGGGTTTTAATTCGATTCGATGATCCCAGGGGCGCGGTGCTGGGAAGCGCTGTGCCTCCTCGTTGCTAAAGACTTTGTGATGTCATGATATTCAGGAGGTACGACCTGGTCCCACGATCTGTCTATTTTATCTTGCACCTTGATGGCAAGTTCTTGTGCAATATTAAGACGTCGGATTGTCGCTGTCGCTAGGGAGAGCGAAGTGGATCTGTTGATTTAGTGTCCGTTCTGCCAGTCGATTTGTGGATTTGTTGCAGCAAACCAAGGGTACCCTAGGATCATATCGTCAGTGCCGATGGATGCGATATAGAAGCGATGCCATTGGAGTCTGTCGTCCGTAGATACTAGTAGATCAACACATTGGGTGATTTTATTAGTGGCGTTAGGGGATCCATCTGCGTTTTGTAGTTGTTTTGGAATCGTCAGACGTTTAACTGGGAATCTGTTTTTAATAACCGTCCGATAACTGATGAAATTTTCCGTAGCTCCACTGTCCACAAGTGCTTGTATATGGGCCTCTTTTTTTGTCACTCCATGTAGGGGAACAGATATTTTCATTGCTCTGAGTGGTGATCTGAATACATGATGTGATACTAGTGCTCGAATGAAGGCCGCGCCATTCAAGCGATATAAAAATCCTCATCTCCTTTGAATTGATTCTGTAGCTCCAATCGCTGTTCATCAGTCATGGTTTTTAGCGCAGCCGCCAACGCGGGAATGCTAATTGCAGAGATGGAGGGTGCCGTGAGCGCTGGGGAGGGGCCTGCAGGTACAGCGGGTACTGCTGCGGTTGTAGGTGTCACCTCCGAGATGGTGGCAGTTCGAGCTGGCGCGTTTCCACTAGTCCTAGGTTTTTTGTTTGGGCAGTCACGAGCTAGGTGACCTCGTCGGCCGCATTCAAAACAACGTCCTTCTTTCTTATATTGTTCTTTTTCTCAGCAGTGACAGCCTTCTTTATAGTGTCCACATCCATGGCGTTAGGATCGCGTTTCCTGTAAAAGGTAAACTTATTTCCACGCGGGGACGGATCTGTGTTCTTTTTCTTGCCGACGATGCCTCGGAGAAAGACCCAGTTAGCCTGGTGTCATCTAGCGAGTCAGTGGCCTCCTCTAATGTTTGCAGCTGGTCCTGGGTCAGGATTGTGGTAGCTAGTCCAGTGGGTAGTCCGCGATAGAAGTATTGTCGAACACTGGCATCATCCAGATGTAGCTCGGCTCGAACGGCTAGATGTGGAACTCTGCGATATAATCATCAATGTTGCCATCTTTCATTTGTAATTTCTCGAGCGCTTGTAGCGCTCTTTGCCCAGCTGCTATGTCGGACCAGGCGGCAATGAAGGTTTGCTGGAAGACATCCCACGGCCGTTGAACTCTAATTCTATTTTGAGCGATGTCGACTAGCCAACTGGTCTGCTCTTCGACCCATCGATCGACTTTTGGTCCTCTCATCAACGCCAAGACGTACGCTATGTGGCTCTGCTCATCCAGAATGGTAGCCGCATATTTGTTCAAAAACAAGTGCAACTCAAGCTGAGCAAACCATTGTTTTGCCGTGGAGCGATCTCCCTCGAAGAAAGGTGGGGGTGCTCCCTCAATTCGTCCTGCTACTGGGATGTTTGGTGCTAACCCTGGTGCAGGACCGAGTGGGCCTCCTCCTGGTGGGCCTCCCCAGTGGGCCTCCGCCTGGTGGGCCTCCGCCTGGTGGGCCTCCTCCACCTCCTGGGCCGCTCCCTCCGCCGCCTGGTGGGCCACCACCTGACAAGGTTTGTCCCGTCCCTGTGAATTGGGAAGGGGTCGTCGTTTGGATGGACGCTCCGAAGGAAAGCCTTGGGGTCGTCCCAGGGTTGTACTGACTGTGGTAGGGAATGCTGTCGTCATTGACGTCGTCGGTTGCTCAAGAGTGAGGCTGTTGGTGGTAACGTGGGGAGCGCAATAGGTGTAAGGAAAGGTTCCTCAGGTAAGTTCAATCCAGTTTCTTCGGGTGCTACGCGTACTGCTTCAATCTGACTCAAGTGATTAGGGTGTATGTGGTACCAAACGCCTTGGTACCAGTCAACGGCAAGATTGGTCTGTCGATACGGGACCCAGTAACCGTGGAAGGGAACATCTTGCTCGCGCGCTTCAAGCCAACGCGCGGATCGCTTCAGATGCTGAGGAAGGTTGTCACTGGTCCTGGGAGGGAGTACAAAAGGAAATCGAATGGAAGTCGTGGTGTCGAGAGTCGGGGCAAGGGACGCGTCGTCGTCTCCTTGCGATTCAGGTGCGTTTCTCTGGTTTCTATGAAGTCTGTAAGTCTGTTCTAATGTTACAGCCAGGTGTGTGCTGTGTCAAGACCAGAGAGTCGTTCGGATTCAAGGTAACTAAGTCAAGATCAAGACTACAGTCAAGTCGAGTTAAGCCCACACAAGATAGAGGGGCGCGTGCGAGATATGGAGTCGAACAGCGACACTAGGTCCTGTCACAAGCTACTGGGGTTCAAAGTCCCTCTAAGTCGTGACTTAAGAGGGTTCAAGGGGGATCTTTCTGTGAGTCAAAGGAAACACCTGTATTGACACAGGAGAACAGACTTAAGGTCTGTTCTCTAGAGTGTAATAGGTTTAAATACAGTTGGATTACTACTCAAGATAAGAGTCTAGCCAATGAAGTAAAGTAGGTATAATAGGATGATATCATGCTGCGTCACAGTGACCTCAACGCTACGTCATACCATGTCATATAGGTACAGGAGATGGGCTAGATCAGTACATAAGGAAAAGGAAAACAATAGAGGGGTTACGCCCTCCTAGTATTCAGTCAGTTAACCTAGTTAGATAGGTTAACTGATACAACTCAGACAGTTATTCAGACAGTCGACAAAGAAAAGAAAAGTAAGGAAAACAAACTGTCACACGCCCCACCAGAGTACGGCCTAGGACCTTGGAGAGAAAATCCTCCAGCCATTGTCACAGATTCAGAACCAGAAGAATATATCGAAGAAAGCAGCGAAGACGCACAAGTCATAGCCACTAGTTTTACGGCTCAGACAGTTGCACCAGAGAGTACTACGTCCAGAACATCTGCTTTAGTCTCTCCCCAGATTACACAACAAACCTCAGACACCCCAACCATCATCTATCCAAAGATGTCGACCATCGCTGCACAGTTACCTGACCCCGCTCCAGTTGTCCCTGCCCGAACCTCCCCCCTCCATCAGGATGCCTTACAGGAGTCCTGCCGACAACATTTACTGGTGATCGATCACAGAGCAAGAAGTTCATGCTTGAGTTTGAGACGTTCAAAAACTTCAACCATGACGTCCTGCAGATCGTAAACCCTTCCAACGAACCAACCTCTTCCTCTCACTTATCAGAGGGGATTCTGTTGATGATTGGACAATGGAGCAGATCGAATGGCTGAACAACAGAGTTACAGCCGGAATCAGAACCACAGACGAGGATTTGTGGGATGTAGTGGTGCAAAGATTTAAAGACGCCTTCACTGATGGGCAGGCCAAACAGAAGGCTGCCAGAGAATTGAAGTCCCTGAAAATGGAGAGAGGGGACTTGGATGGCTATGTAGCCAGATTCTGCAACTTGGCCAAAAGAGCGGGGTATGATGTGAATGAAGAGCAACGCTTGACCTCTTCTCCCAGGGGTTGCCCAATCCTCTGGTGAAAAATATCATTCAATTCCATCACCCCGAATCATGGAGCCAGTGGACGAGTGCTGCCAGGACACAGCAGCAGGACTATCTAGACTTCCAAACACAATTTGGAGTCGATACAAAGAAGGGTAAAACCCATGAACAGTGGAAGGCGGCGTTTGGGGTAAACCCACTCATCCTCGAGACCCCAACACCATGGACACATCGGCAGATCACACTAAGGCCCATGCAGCCCTTACCAACGATGAAAAGAAAAACCTTATGAAGGAAGGGCGCTGCTTTCACTGCCGAGCACAAGGGCATATGTCACGATTCTGCCCAAAAAAGACAGTTCGTGCCGCTGAAGCAACAGTAGCTGCTGCCACCACGACACCGCCAGTACAAAACTTACCTACCCCAGTAAAGGAAAACCCGGTAACTGCCCCAAAGACTAAAGAACAGAAAGCGGCAGCTATCTGGGAGCATATGATGAACGAAGATGAGGCGGTACGCGCCTTGATCATTGACAAGGCCTTTGGCCAAAAGGATTTTTGATTGGCTCGACCCCATCGGCCTGGGCAAGAGCACTCCATGTAACTTCTGTATACACTAGTCGTTTCAAATCATTAAAAATACCAGTACATTTTGAAACCAAACAGAAGACGGCCGACAGACGAATATTGATTGACTCTGGAGCTACAGACAACTTCATTAGCCAACGACTCCAGAGGACGCTAGGATTGGGGACACAGTTACTCCCCAAGAGAAAAACATTTGGAACATAGATGGGACAGCTAACAAAGCTGGGAAGATCACGCATTGCTGTGATTTGGAAGTACAGGTTGGGGAGCGAATGAAGCAGCTTCGCTTCCTCATCACGGATCTAGGAGAGGAAGACATGGTTCTAGGATACCCATGGCTGGCAGCATTCGAACCCAAAATCAACTGGGCAGAGCCACCATGGATAAGGATTTCTATCCGGTTATCATTACGTCCCTGGGATACGACTATGCTGCACGACACCCTCTCACCCATGCTATTGTCATGGGATCGGCCGTCACCTGGAGTGACGTAGAACCTGTGGATCAGGTGTATTGTTATGTTACGAAAGCATCAGAACTGGCCCAGGCAGAGGCACAAAGAACCCGAAAGACATTCGAAGAAGTAGTCCCTACAGAATATCATCGACATTGGAAGGTCTTCTCAGAGGAAGAATCGCAACGCTTCCCTCCCTCCCGACCTTGGGACCATGCCATCGACTTCATCCCAGATGCCCCGCGATCAGTGGACTGTAAGATCTACCCCTATCACAGCCAGAAAAGGAAGTGCTTTCTACCTTTCTGGAAGAACACCTGGCAAAAGGATACATACGACCTTCCAACTCACCCTATGCATCACCCTTCTTTTTCATTAAAAAGAAGGACGGGAAACTGCGACCGGTACAGGATTACAGACAGATTAACGAACTTACAGTGAAGAATAACTACCCGCTCCCTCTGATCTTGGAAATCATTGACAAAATGCGCGACAAAGCTTTATTTTCAAAAATGGACGTTCATTGGGGGTACAATAACATTCGCATCGAGAAGGTGACCAGCCAAAGCGCCTTCAAGACCAATCAAGGACTCTTGAACCCAATGTTATGTTCTTTGGCTTAACGAATTGCCGGCAACCTTCCAGGCCATGATGAATCACATTTTCCGAGACCTGATCCTCACAGAAGAGGTCGTGGTGTATATGGATGATATCCTGGTAGCCACAAAAAACGACATTCACCACCACCGAACCCGAGTTCACAAGGTACTAGAAATCCTGGCAAAACATGACCTCTATTTGAAACCCGCCAAATGTTCCTTCGAACAAAAGACCGTCGAATATCTGGGTGTCATCCTGAAGGAGGGCAAGTGCGCATGGACCCTGTAAAAGTGCAAGGCATTCGAGAATGGACCCCCCTCAGTGTACCAAAGATGTCAGATCATTCATCGGATTCTGTAATTCTACCACGCTTCGTCAAGGGATTCTTGGCCATCGCCCGACCGCTTAATGATTTGTTGAAAAAGGACGTGCCCTGGCACTGGGACGAACTACAACAGAAAGCATTCGACCAGATTAAAGCGATTATCAGCTCTGAACCGGTTCTTATTCAACCCGACCTAGCCAAACCCTTTGAACTGGAGGTTGATGCTTCCATGTATGCCAACGGCGCAGTCTTGTCACAAGAGATATTGAAGGAATTCTTCATCCCGTGCATTTACTCAGAAACGTTCTCATCGGCGGAAAGAAATTATGACATTTGGGACAGGGAACTACTGGCTATGTAAAGCGTTACGACATTGGCGACCATACTTGCGGATCCCTGCATAAAACCATCATCTATACGACCACTCCAACCTTTTTACTGGAGAGAACGCACAAGATCAGCGACGATAGCACGAGAAGTCTTGGAGCTTGAAGAGTAAACTTCACACTCAAGCACTTACCTGGAGCTCAATGCACGAGCTGACGCCCTGTCCAGACCAACCGGACGAGATGAAGGGGAAAACACAATGACAATATCGTCGTTACCAGAAGATGTCTTCGCGAAAACCACTGTTGTTAGCCTCCACGACATGGATCTATGGGCCCAAGTAACACAGAACATGAACCAGGAATGTGCAAATCCTGGGCAGAGCCGCACAACATAAAAATGAAGACGGCCTCTGGTGGAAAGACGTGATCGATTGGTTGTCACCAGTGGTGACAACATTAAGAGGGGGGTGATCCATTTTCACCATGACCTTCCCTCTGCAGGACATCCCGGGATCGCAAATACATACGCCCTTGCCAAACAGACTACTGGTGGCCAAACATGAAAAAGGATGTTGAAGCATATGTCAAAGGATGCGCAGAATGCCAGGCAAACAAAGTAAACACTCACCCAAGACCGCCGGCACTTTCACCCATTACGCCAGTCGCAACAGCTCCCTTCCAGACCATCACCATGGACTTCATTGTCAAACTCCCACAGTCACAGGGATACGACTCGATACTTACTATCACAGACCATGACTACTCAAAGGCTGCCCTCTTCATCCCCTGTAATGAGACAATATCAGCGGAAGGAGTTGCGAAACTCTACCGAACCACGTCTACCGGCATTATGGACTGCCGCAGAAGATTATTTCCGACCGAGACCCACGATTCGCCTCCATGTTCGCCGAGCACTCTGTAAACGTCTCGATATTCAACAAACATATCCACCGCATATCACCCCCAGACGGATGGACAGTCAGAACGAACAAATCAATGGCTGGAACAGTACCTTTGATTTTGGTGTAACGAACGACAGAACGACTGGGCAGAATGGCTGGCAATGGCTGAGTTTGCGCATAACAGCTGGCCAAATGGAATGACAAAGACCACTCCCTTCTCTCTTATTATGGGATGGAACCCTCGCACTACATGGACAGACAAACCACGAATGTACCATCTGTGACACAGCGTATTGACCAATGGGAGGAAATACGGGAATCGGCCAACAGAAATCTTCAGAAGGCGCAAAGGACCCTGGCCAAGAAGCCCACTAAGTTTACGCCTTACCAGGTCAGAGATCAAGTCTGGTTAGAGGGGCATAATATCCACACATCACACCCAATGGCAAAATTAGCTCCCAGACGCCATGGCCCCTTCGTAATCGAACAGAAGCTCTCAGACGTCACGTACAAGCTCACGTTACCCGCCACCTGGAAGATACACCCTGTCTTCCATGCGAACCTTCTAACGCCGTACAAAGAAACCGCCATTCATGGACAGAATTTTCCCAGACCTCCCCCTGACCTCGTTGATGGAGAACCGGAATGGGAAGTGGAACGTATTGCCGACACCAAATGGAAGGGTCGAGGATGTAATCGAAGACTTCATTACTTGATCAAATGGAAGGGATTCCCAGATGCCGACAGATCGTGGGAACCTGCTGCGGATGTCTTTGCGCCCAAACTCATCGAAGACTTCTATAGACACCACCCAGAGGCAGATAAAGAGCCAGAGAAAATACAAGTTGCTGAACAGCCCTCTCCCCCACAACTGATCAGAAATTCACCCATGTCATCATCTAAGATCCACACCTCTGCTGCCATCGATGCATTTCCCATACTTACTCCTGTGCATCCTCCTTCTTGCCCACTTTCTCCTATTAACTATGATGCGACTGCCCAAGTGGCCCAAGGGGACAGAATCATCAACATCGACGAAGATTTTAATTTGCCTGAACACCCCCACCCCAACGACCTGATCGACATAGACTTCGGCGACGAGTCCCCCAAATTCCCTTTCTTCCCCAATGACCCCAGCTCCCAGTTTTATTTCCCACTCATGATCCCATCGACCAAGAACAACGGCACTACAGAGGTGGCCAAGTACATATATTACACCAACGAAGGTATGGATGTAGCCGGGTGTTTAGAGAAAGGAGGGCCTGTCTATGGGGCCCCAGTCTACCTCGAGGAGAAGAACGTTGGGCGACTACACTATGTCCTAGGGCCCGAACATTTGCAACACCTCTTGGCCCACGACCCACGCGCCTTTGCGATCAATGAAGTGCTTCAGGACCTACAAATGCCACGACTGACCACCGAAATTGCACGACTTCGTAAGTTCCAGGCACTTTGGGACAACTTAGAGATGCAATGCCACGACTATGAGCGGCAGATGGTAAAGATCAATCGGGGGGTTTTCGACATAGAGCATCACCTGGCGAGCATCAGGACGAGGTTGGAATGAGGAGAGGCATACCAGACTATTTCTGAACAGTACGCTGATATCTTTGCGTGACCACTCCCTCATCGCCGCCTTGACCTTGCGCCCTGGCTTAACCCTCACTGCTTTGAAATGCCACGCCTCCATGAAAACCCCGATGGCAAGCTTTGCTGGCGCTGCAGCAGCAAGTACCATCTCAGCTGGTGCTGCCCTAAGGCCGCAAAATGATGCCAACACTGTCAGAGCACCTCGCATTGGAGTCGCCAATGCCTATTCCGACAACTCACGCAGGCACCCACCATCCAGAACCCCTCAGGGTGGTGCGGCAAATGTCTCTCTCACAACGCCGGTCATCGAGAGATCGACTGTCATGTTTACGACGGCTGCTTTCGCTGTGGGAGACAGGGGCCCTACGGTTTTCTACAAACACATGTTTGCCCTGCAGACGAAGAAAAGGAGAACTACGATGCTGATCACTACACCGTAGCTGACGACTATCTCTCCCTGGTTCAGGATGATGATGGTATGCTGATCTAGCTGGCTCTGCTAGGACTTAGAGGGGGGGTAATGTTACAAACCCCACTGCGTCGTCTGTTTTCCTTTCTCTATCATGTGACTCGCTGTTGGGACGTGTTTGTCCCCTTCGTTGACTGTGTTGTGACTGGCTTTGTCTTTGTTCGTTCCTTATCTCTGACTCCTGCTGTGCTTATCTATGACTCATACTTTACATCAGAACGCTTACATATTTTCCCACCAGAATTGTGACTATACCAGATTTGTCTACGTATATTCTCACCTGGCCCACTTGACTCCGTTCCCTCTCTGGATATATTACGACTTCGTTGATACGCCGAGTACGATACTCCGATTCAGACTCCGATCTCTATTACGTATATAAGGCCTGCCTAGATAGCCTGTATGCCTTAGACTCAACTTCTTAATCGACTTGGTGCATTACCTTCTGGGTGATTCCTAAGACCCGACCTTTGAATTGTCTCAGTGCTTCTGGCACTCTTCCGCTCACCGGTACTAAGGGATTAGCTCCTTGGTATTGACTTCTCACCCGAACTCCGTGTACTTGAAAGACAGTGCACACCTGACTTCGTAGTTTCGCTACGCGACTTATCACATGTCATGACGAATGCCCACACCAGGCATTACACGTGAGTTGTATGCAATGGGACCACTGGGTCTGTATACAGTATCTACAATACATGTACTGTATAGTTTTTCTGTGGCTGGTGCAATGCCACATGCATTGTCACCCTCATTGCCACCCTTCCAATTTCAGCTTACCTGCTCTGGCAGGTAAGGGTTGGGTGTCTGTGGGTAGGGGTCACATGAGGGGTATGAAGATGTGACCCTGACCCATACCCGCATGTACCCTGACCACATACCCAGTGGGTTGTGCCTACCCATAGCGAACACTATTTGTAACAGGTGTTTCTATCCTGTGCTTGCTATGTAGATAAGATAAGATGTTGAGATCATGGTGAAACTAAGAGTGAAAATCCAGCAAGAATACACCTATATTGAACAATTGCTAAGAGCCTACACCCCCAAGAAGATGAGATGGGATCTGCAGCGTGCTACAGGGCATCTTTAAATAGGTTCTAGTACTATTCTACAAAATACCAAAGCCAATTGAGTGTGCAATGTACAGTGGCTCAAAAAACTGTCCACATGTTTTGAACTTTTGTACAAATGCATATATTACAAAGTAACCAAAGGGAATGAAGCCAAGGTGTGAGTGTATGAAATGTAGCCTCAATTCAGGGCTTTCCAATGGACCTTGGTTCATAAGATTCTATGAAGAAGTGATCAAGATATCAACCATTCAATCTGCTTCATCATGTGGACAGTTTTTTGAGCTGCCTTTTTAATCCACTATCTGCCCAATTACTACTTTATTTCACCCCTTTTTGCCTTGGTAACTCCTTGAATCCTTTTAGTCATCCTTTCTATAACCTTTTGCCATCATTCTGGTGCATTTTTATTCCACTCCTCCACCACCCTCCCCTGCAACTCAGGTACCCTGTCACAGCTCTACTTTATTTTTCCTTTTCTTTTCCCTTTTTTGGATCACATGACTGTGGGAAGATTACCCAGCAGTCTTAACACGTGATCATGGGAATGTAGTCGTGACATGGATCATGTGACCGAGTCACATGTAATAGTCACATGCTGCTTAGTCAGCACAAGAGCCACTCAAGAATCACAAGTCAACTTTCTATTGTGTTTACCACAATAAGCAAAGGCCCCACAGTCTAGACAGTTCTAGACCAAGTGGAGCTGTTATCAAGATAAGAGGAGCCCAGCCTAGAAGGTTCTAGGTAAGTGGAGCTCTAGATAAGGGCCCAGGTTGGGCCATGGCCAATTTTAGCACAGAATCACATGTATCAGTAGATAGATGTGTTCCAGACCTAAGGGCTAGACTACATATCAGTTATCTACTCCACAGTGACATCATTATGACATCATATTGTGGGAGTATGATCAGTCAGCAGAGTAAAGCAGCTTATGAATCACAAAGATAAGGCTCAGTCAGCAATACAGCTGACTGATACTTGCTGATTCTTGCTTACACTTACTGATTACTACGATACACTGAGAAATGTATATAAGACCCCCTGTAACAGCCTGTAGCCCCCCATCTTGTCCTCTTGGGGCTGCAGGTGAGTAACTGTCTACACGAGTTCAATACATAGTGCTAATGGCATACTGCCTCCCTGTGTGACTCGATCCTTTGGATCTTGTCCTCTTGGGGCTGCAGCTTCTTCCAGTTTCAGAACACTGTCATCATGGTTGAATAAACCACAGTGGGTGACACAGTTCCTGGTCATTGCTTGATGTGTGACATTTGCCTCTGCGGTATGCCCAATGACTTAGGTCACCACACCTTTGCCCTTCTTTGTTACTAAGTGTACATGGAGCTTCATGTCAAACAATCATGCTGCTGGTTATACTGACTGTGGTTAGTAGCAGTTAGGCTAGAAAAGACAAGTAACTTCAGAGGTAGAAGGAACTCTTTATTACTATACTACTGACCTAGAAAAGACAAGTACTACATAGAGCATTAGTCTAAAGGAAGTAGAGAGTAGAGTAAATGGGACTTACACTTCAGAGGTAGAAGGAACTCTGAAGTGTAAGAGACGAAACAGACACCCTTATATACCCATGGGGGCCAGGGGAAATGGTCTGTGCGCACTGGGAATAAGTCCACAAGTGCCGGACAATAAACAATGAGGGATAAAAGCCATTGGCCAAAGAGATATCACGTGCTTACTGTGCATTACTAAGGACATCACTAATCAGCTGAGTAAGGTGAGAAAGAAATGTAATAAAGATATTGTAAAAAGTCCGAAACTCCGGAACCTAATCTAATCTTATCTACAGCTAAAGCGATTCCTAGATGCCTGAAGCATCTCCAGACACGTCCCGTGTCAACAAGAAGGCCATGTCGTGTCACGTGATCACACTGTGTTGCCGCCATTCAAATTCATATATAGACTCAATGGTGAGCGTTATCTCATATTATGTCTTAGATTATGCCGAATCCAAGTTAGTGATGTGCACGGCTCGGCTCAAAGCTGTAAGCCGGCTGTTTCTGAGCCAGAAAAAGCTGGGCTGACATAGGCTGTGAAAACGGCTTCCAGTGGCCCAGGGCTCAGGCTTAAGGTTTGGAAAGCCTGAAGCCATGGCTTATGTCACAGTTAGGTGCGACACTGTGTCGAACGTTGATCAGGAGCTGGCCTCCCAGTCAAGATATATCAAGGTCAAGTCAAGACTCCAAGTCGATAACAGAGTCAAGTCGGTTCAAGCCCCCAACAAAGTCGATAGGGCACGCACGAGAGTCGAAGTCGACGGCGGAGACACTCAGTCCCGCAACAAGTTCAATAGGGTCGAAGGCTCTCCAAGTCACGTCTTGGAGAGTTCAAGTGGAGTTCTTTTCACAGAGAGGGAGAGTTCAGAGAAGTCTAATGCACCTTGAATTGAACACAAGAGAACAGACTTAGGTCTGTCTCTCCTACTTTACTGTGCTTTAAATACAGGTAGATCTAGCTATGTCATAGTAAATGGAAAGTTCTAGTACTATGATGTATTATCTAGTGGTTGTGCAATAGAACCGGCTAGAACTAAGGAGAACATGGAGGGGTTGAGCCCTCAGTAAGCAAACAGTAAGTAGTGTTTCAGAACAACAAGTCCGTCTCAGTCATCGGTCAGCCATGTCACCTTTGTCAGTCCAAATTCCGTCACATCACCCCCTTTGTATGCGTCAGCTTGTCCCCAAGCTCAGTGACCAACTGTGAACGTGACCATGTGGGGTGGCAGTGTAAGTTGATGATGGGAGCGAGGGCAGCACGTACTGCCAACTCCTCCAGCTTGGAGTATTGCATGGAGTTCAGGAGTGGGGGCAAAAGTCATGGCTTCTGCAGAAGTGGGGATGGTATCCCAGGTGGGTGCATAGACATAAGTTAGATAAGGAAATAGACAGTAATAAACATTGGCTCTGGACAAGGCATGGACTGTTTCTTGGATCTCTTGGTGAGCTCAACTAACCTGTCATCTCCAGTGGGCCAGTTCCCAAAGGGCACCATCTAGTCGGTGAGTGGCATAGCGAAAGCGAGAAACCTCTGCCCAAGCACCTGGGTCCTGAAGTTCATCCAAAGCATGACTAACAATTGGTGTAAAGTCCATATCAGGGTCAAAGAGTCGTTGTTGGAAAAGCGTGAGGATGGGGTTAGGGAACCCTGGGTGACGAGTGTGGGGTTGTGTGTATAACGGGAAGCAGAAAATGGGCTCATTAGCTCCCATGGTGCAGACAACAGTGGGTTCATCCTGTCGAAAATCATAGGCAATATAGTGGGCAATCCGGCGGTAGCCAAGTGAATCTGTAATTAAATGAGGGAAATAGTGACGAGTGTTATGGATGTGATTGCGAATAAATGGGAGGCCTGGAGAAGTATAGGGAATTGGTGATTGTTGGCCAGCAGCAGCATCCCCAGGCAAGTGGTCTAATCCAGGGGTTGGTGGTCGTTCATCTCCAGTGGTAGCAGCCTGAAGGCATGACTGTGTTTCCTGTAGCATAGTTAATACACGGTTACAGACATCTGGGTCTAGGCTTTGATTTACAGTGGCCATTATAGCAATAGCATTGGTGAGAGTTTGAATAGGATCGTCGGACATTGTAAAGGAAAAGTGTGAGGGAGGGGTTGGTGAGGTTGGTGTGGTTGGGAGCGTAGGGGCATCTTGTGGGAATTTGAGTGCGCCTAGGTTCGCTGCATCAGCGGCAGCAGCAGCAAACTGGTCTCTGAAATTGGGGTCTGGGGTGGAAGGTGAAGGCTGAACATTGGTGGGTCGGCGTGTGGTAGACATTCTGGGTCCTGGCTTAACACCTTTGCGTGGAGAAAAGAGGCGGGTAAGTCATTTGGTGCGAGCCATGATAAGAGAAAGAGGTATGTGTGGGGGAAAAGAGATGGGAAATCATGTGGTCACCCCCTTCTTAAGGGTGGTGTCGTCCCTGACACCTGGGAAGAGAATCATAGTACTGTTTGATCAACACAGGGGCATGACAGTTGGCACTATCCACCCAAGAGTTCTCACTGACAGGATATCCGACCCAGCTGACCAGATACTGGAGCTTCTTGGAATGTCCATGAAGCCGGTGATTCAAAACAGCAGCCACCTCATATTCTTCTTCCTGACCCACAAGGTCTGGAGGGGGTCTGAGGTAATTGGGGCCATGTGCATCAGTTTCCAAATAGGGAGACAAAAGATCAATGTGAAACACATCATGGATATTCATGTGGGAAGGCAGAGATAAGCGATAAGCCACAGGGGAGATACAATCCACGATATGGAAGGGGCCATAGCGGCAAGGGGCTAGCTTAGCGGATGGGAAATGTGTCTTCAAATTTTTTCCTTCAAGCCAAACTTGTGTGCCCACAATGAACGGTGGGCGTGTCGGCAGGGGTGTGGGAGCTCGGAAAGCAAGTTCTGCGCGAGCTCGTGCATTCCGTAGATCGCGGAGGCGGGTGTCAACCCTGGGGACGTTTGATTCTGACAGCTGACCGTTCCAATTGAATGAAATGCCGTGGATTAGTTTGTGCGGTGACAGTTTAGATTTGTCATGTATCCATGAATTGTGGACGAACTCCACTAGCGGCAAGTAGTCTGGCCATTGGTATTGATCGTCACCCAGCCAAAGCCGGAGATACTGTTTGAGCCAGAGATTCATATGCTCACTCAAGCCGTCTGTCCAAGGGTGGAATGTGGTTGACAGGTTTTGACGGATATCCAACACGCAGGCGAGTTCGCGAGAAAAGTGGGAGGTAAACTGGGGGTCGCGATCGGAAATGATACGCTTAGGGATGCCAAAGGTCAGGAAAATATGTCTATAATACAGGGTAGCAACTCCTTCACCAGAGATGTTTTTCAAGCAGGGAATGAATTTTGCTGATTTCGAACAGCCTTGATTGACAATTGTTAGTACTGCATCATAGCGTCCCAAGGGCGGGAGATCCGTGATAAGGTCCATCGCTACATATTGAAAAGGGCCCACCGAGGTCGGCACATCAAACGGAAATAGTGGGACTTTCTTAGTTAGCTTTGGTTTACTTTCTTGACATTTGGCACAACCCTGGACATAATCTCAGACAAATTCTTTCAGGCCATTGCCTTCATATTCCGTTAGCACCTTTCTTACAGTCTTCTCGATTCCTGGATGTCCCACTAAAACGTGGTTGTGATGACGAGAGAGGATCTCATGTTGTTCAGCGACGCCTTCTGGGAACAGGCGTTTGGACAGTTGTATTGTTTGGAGAAATAAGTGATCTGGTAAGACTGTAACTGTCTCATTATCGGCTGTTCCCCGATCTGCATCAGGTCGGCGTGAAAGCATGTCTGCCACCATGTGGAGTTTCCCTGGGACGTGTTCTAGGGAGAAGTCGAAATCGGCAAGTTCTTGGAGCCAATGCACTTGACGTCGATTGAGTTTTTGCAGCTCTCTGAAGTATTGCAGATTGTTATGATCTGTGCGGATTTGGACCTTGTGACGAGCACCAAGGAGATATTGGCGCCATAAGTGGAGTGCAACCATGACTGCGAATAATTCGCGGTTGTATATATCCCAATTACGTTGTGTTTCATCTAATGTTTTCAAGAGATATGCCACAGGATGTAAACATCCGTTGTCGTCCTTTTGGCTTAAGGTGGCACCAACGGCGTACCCGGAGGCATCCGTGTCGACAATGAAGGGTTTTTCAAAATCCAGTTGTGTGAGTACTGGTTGTGAGGTCACACGTTGTTTAAGAGTGTCGAATGCATTCTGTTCGACACTCGTCCATCTCCATGGGTTCTTTGCACTGGTGAGGGCATTCAGGGGTGCAGCTAATTTACTAAATCCTTGAATAAAGTGGCGATAAAACTGGCAGAATCCCAAGAACGATCGAACTTCTTTGACGGTGGTAGGGGTCTTCCATGTGGCGACTCCTTCGACTTTTACAGGATCCATATGTACTTGATTTGCCTCGAGTATAAGTCCCAGGTATTCTATTTGGGTTTGTTCGAAAGCACACTTTTCCAGTTTGAGATAAAGGTCCAGTTGATTTAGCTTATCGAGAATGTGATGCACTTTAGCCCTGTGACTTGTGAGATTGTGATCGGTGTGAATTAAAATATCATCCATATAGACCGTAAACCAAGCTTTTCCATTAGTGTCGTGATCATTGAGTTCTTCCTTGAATTCAGCATTCATCATAGTTTGGAACATTGCAGGGGAATTGGTTAGGCCAAAAAACATAACATTGGGCTCATAGAGGCCACAATTGGTTTTGAACGCGGCTTTCCATCGGTCTTCCAGAACAATTTGGATATTGTTGTAACCCCAACGGACATCCATCTTAGTGAATAATGTGCTACCATGAACGCGATCAATTAGCTCCGGAATAAGTGGGAGCGGATATGTATTGCGGATTGTCCAGCTATTGAGTTTATGATAGTCCTGAACCGGCCGGAGTTTGCCATCCTTCTTTTTGATGAAGAAAAATGGGGACGTGTATGGCGATTTTGAGGCCGAGATGTAGCCTTTCTGTAAATGTTCTTCCAGGAACTTGTTCAGGGCATCTTGTTCTCCTGGTCCAAGTGGATAAATTTTACAATCTAATGTTGCAGGAGCATCTGGCTTCAATTCGATTTTGTGATCCCAGGGTCGTTCAGCCGGGAAACGTTGAGCCTCGTGGTCACTGAATACCTTTTCGTGTCGATGATATTCTGATGGAACAATCTGATCCCAGGGTCGTTCGATTTTGTCTTTTGCTTTGATTGCTAATTCTTGTGCGATATTAAGTTGTTTAATCTGTTCTATTGGCAATTCAAATCTAAGTTCATCCGTAAGGCGTCCTTCCATCCAGTTGATCTGGGGATTAGTTGCTGCGAACCACAGGTATCCTAAGATTACTTCATCAGCTCCGATTGAAGCCACATAAAATCGATGACGTTGTTCTCTATCATTTGTGACGACGTGTAAGTCAACGCACTGTGTGATGTGCCGAGTCACATTGGGAGATCCATCAGCATTTTGCAGTCGTTTGGGGATAGTTAATTGCTTTGTCGGGAGTTGGTATTTGATTACAGTTTTGAAATTAATAAAATTTTCTGTTGCTCCACTGTCTATGAGCGCATTTATGTTGGCCATTGGTTTCACTCCATGTAATGGGACAGATATTGTCATTGCTCTAATAGGTGATCTAAATACATGGTGTGAGATTAATGCTCGAATGAAGGCCGCGTCATTCAAGCGATATAAAAATCCTCGTCTCCTTTAAATTTGTTCTGTAGGGCGAGGCGTTGTTCATCATTCATGGATCGAAGGGCTTTTGCAAGTGCGTCGACGTCTATTTTGGAGGTCTCTACGATCCTCTGTTCCGGGGCTTTAGTGGGTACCATTGCGGTCGTCGGGGGACTTCTGTGATCGTGGCAGTCCGAGCCGGACTACTGGTACTGTATTGGTATTAGTGCGTGGTTTCTTATTTGGGCAGTCTTTGACAAGATGTCCTCTGCGCCCACACTCAAAGCACCAGCCGTCTTTCTATAT
>WTXG01000463.1:0-21275 GCA_022496185.1 Multifurca ochricompacta | reverse complement strand
TGCAAAAGTCCTGCAAATCCAACAAAATTTATCAACAGCGTTCCATCCTCAGACAGACAGTTCGAGCAAACAAATGAATCTTTGGCTTGAACAATACTTATGCTTATGGCTTGGCGATGATCAACATCAATGGCCCCATTACCTGCCGCTGGCCAAATACATTCATAACTCTTGGCCACACAATAAAACTAAACTAACACCACACGCTTTACTCCATGGAACTACTCTTACCTGGAGTGCCCAGGCAGTGGACACAGATGTCCCACAAGTAGATGCTCGAATTCAAAATCTCCTGGCGGCACACACTCGAGCAGAAGAGGCGTTCCGATCACATGTGTCTCCACCACCCCAGCCTGCCTTTTCTGTTGGCTCGCAAGTTTGGCTAGAAGGTAAACACCTCAAGACACACTTTCCCTTGACTAAACTTGCCCCATGATGTTATGGCCCCTTCACGATCTCGACCCAGATCTCCCCCGTCGCTTATCGCCTATCGTTACCTTCACACATGAAGATACATAATGTCTTCCACATCAATCTCCTATTGCCCTATTGCGAAACAGATGCCCATGGCCCCAACTTTTTGTGTCCCCCACCCGATCTGATTAATCAGGAGGAAGAATATGAAGTCGCCTCCATCCTGAACCACAGACTCATAGGTTGTAATAGGAAATTACAATACCTGGTCAGCTGGGTTGGCTATCTGGCAAGTGAGAACTCCTGGGTCGATCAGGACGACTGTCACGCCCCAGACCTCCTCGCACAGTATCATAGTTCTCTCCCACAGCATCAGGGTTGACGCTGTCCTTAAATGGGGGGCGAATTTTCTGTTTTTCCCCTTCCCTATCCCACTCAAGACCTTCATTCTTGCCCGCAACAAGCACACAACCTGTTACGTCCGGTGTGGGACGTTCCGCACGACTTGTGCGACAGCGCTGATCGAGGGTTTCAGATAAGAGGTCAACAGGACCTCTTGGAGTTCTGGGGATGAGTCAAAGTCGAAGGGGCTGTTCCCTAGGATGATGGTGAATGGAGAGTGCCAAAAGCACTGAGACGGACAGTCAGAGATTGCAAGGGGAAGTCCGAAAGACGAACACCGATGTATTCAATAAGTCGAGTCTGCAGTCTACAGCATAGCTAAGACGGACTTATATACATAAATGGATGGGCGTCTATAGATAAGGATATCGGAGTCATGTGGGCCCAAAGATGTGAAAGCGGACGGCGTAAAGCCTAGCTTCTGATAGGGGATTAAGTAAATGTCCGGTCGTAAAGATAAGAAGATAAGAAAAGGCAATCATAGACAAACAGTAGGTACACAAGTCCAAACAACAGTCACGGGGATGGAAGCAACGCATGTGAGGGGTCCCAGGAGGGAGATGTAATGAGAAAGTGAAGGGTCGGTGGACGAGTGGGGTCCCGGTTGGGGAGAGTGAAGAAAATAGGGCTACTGGGCCCTGTTCGTAACATCACCCTCCCTTCTGGTTCGAGCTGACCCAGCTAGAAACGCGCACCATCATCATCCTGTACCAAGTCCACATAATCATCCGCCAGATTTCGATCCTCCAGGGTGTAGGTTTCTTCGGCCGCACATTGATGTGTACGCAGGAAACCGTATGGGCCGCGCTGTCCACACTGGCACACAGGTCGTACACTGGACAGTCGAGCTCGCGATGTCCCGCATTGTGTCGTAGACATTTTCCACACCATCCCGAAGGGTTGACAATGGTGGGAGCGACTCCCAGTCGTCGGAAAATGCAGAATCTGCTCCAGTGGAGGTTGCTTCGGCAATGACGACACCATTTGCGATTGAGCGGGCAGTTCCAGCTGATGTGGTACTTGCTATCGCATCGCCAGCAAGTTTCCCCCGGGGATTCTCATGCATCCGCGGCATCTCGAATCGGTTGGCAGTAGTTGTGGTGCCGCTCCTAACGATCGTGGGGGAAGGGGTCGGGCGTATGTGTCGGCGTACCTTCTGCAATGGTCTGATATGCGTCCCCTTTCTCCAACCTTTTCCGAATCTCCGTCAACTCCTGCTCGACTTGGAACATGCCTCTCGTGAGCCTTGTCATCTGCTTCGCATATTCCTTATACTGGGTGTTGAGCGTGGTGCGAAGTGCGAGGGTCTTCCGCAGTCTCATCACTTCGGCCTTGAGACGCGGGAGTCGCATGTCGTTCATCACCTCATCGATTGCAAAGGCTCGAGGGTCGTCAGCTGCAAGATGTCCCAGCTGTTCGTCGCTCATCGCGTGGTGAAGACGACCTGTGTATCGCTCTTCCAAGTAAACCGGGGCCCCATATACAGGCCCATCCTTCTTCATGCAGCCGGCGACGTCCATCCCTCCATTGGTGTAGAATATGTACTTAGCTATTTCTTTTGTTCCATCAGCCATTGTGATTTCGAGTGGGAAGTACATGGAGGAGTTTGGATTGTTGGTGAAGAATGGGAACTCGGGTACTTCGTCGTCTTGCTCCATGTCAAGGAGGTCGTTTGGATGGGGTTCTTCGGAGTGGGTGAAGTCGTCTTCGGATTGGGTGACTGGTTCTTAACACGCTCTTCAGCAGCTTCGTAGTCGATTGGAGAGGAAGGCGAGTGGAGGGGTGAGCGGAAGGGAAAGCTTCCACGACCACCGTAGTGGCGGCAAGGCGTCAATAGCAGCGGAGGCAGCATGAAGGAAGAAGACATGTTGGTTTGTGGTTAGGACGTTGCTGGTAAGGCTTTGTTCTGGGGAAAAAGCGTCGGGGGTTTGCTCTCCTTTTAACTGTCTCTGGGCGCCTGAGGATGTCGTAAGTGGAACTCCGTGATCAAGTCCGGGGCAAAGATATTCCCGGCTGGTTCCCACGAATTGTCAGAGTCTGGGAATCCCTTCCACTTGATCAGGTAATGTAGTTTGGCCCTCGGCCTCGATAAGCGGAGTTCAAAATCTGCTCCACTTCCCACTCTGCTTCTCCATCGACTAGTTCCGGTGGCGGTCTTGGAAGTTTTCCCCATGAATGGACGTTTCTTTGTATGGTGTCAGAAGCTTCGCATGGAAGACAGGGTGGATCTTCCATGTAGGGGGAGTTCGAGTTCATATGACACATCCGATAGTTTCCTTGTGATTCGGAAGGGTCCGTGACGTCGGGGTGCCAACTTAGCCGTGGGGTGCGTCGTTTGGATGTGCTTCCCTTCCAGCCAAACCTGTTCATTGGCTCGATAAGGTGTGAAGTTCGAGGGTTTATCCGATAAGGTTCGCTGTGCCTTCAACAGATTTTCATTGGCCGATTTCTGGATCTCATCCCATTGGCCAAGCCGTTGTGCGGTTGTGGGGACATTGGTTGGTTTATCGGTCCATGTGGTACGTGGTACCCAGCCCATGATGAGGGAGAATGGGGGGGTTCTCGTCGTGCCGTTAGGCCAGGAGTTATGTGCGAACTCCGCTGTTGCCAGCCAGTCGCCCAGTCGTCCTGTCGTCCATTGCACCAGAACCGAAGGTACTGCTCTAACCATTGATTGGTGCGTTCCGACTGTCCATCTGTTTGGGGGTGGTAGGCTGTCGAGATGTTTTGCTGTATGTCCAGAACCTTGCATAATGCTCTGGCGAATGTCGAAGTGAAGCGTGGGTCTCGGTCAGAGATGATCTTTTCTGGGAGGCCATAGTGTCGATAAACGTGGTCAAGATAGAGCTTGGCCACTCCCTCTGCTGTGATGGACTCCTTGCAGGGTATGAAAAGCGCTGCTTTGGAGTAGTCGTGGTCGGTGATAGTCAAAATGGAGTCAAAGCCTCTAGAGTTGGGTAGTTTGACTATGAAATCCATGGCAATCGTTTGGAATGGCAAGGACGCAGTAGGGGTAATGGGGACATTGCCAGGGGGTGTGGGTGTGTATTCACTTTGTTAGCCTGGCAGTCTGCGCACCCTTTCACGTAGTCTTCAACATCCTTTTTCATGTTGGGCCACCAATAATCACGTTTGGCAAGGGCATAAGTATTGGCAATGCCTGGGTGACCAGCAGAAGGGAGGTTGTGGTGAAAATGGATCACCCCCCTCTTAATGTTGTCGCCACCGGTGACAACGAGTCGTTCTCCATCCTTCCACCAAAGACCATTAACCTCTTTCAGGTTGTGGGCATCAGCCCACGCGCGGCAAAGTTCTGGGTTCATATTTTGTGAGACTTGTGCCCACAGGTCCATGTCATGGAGGCTGACTACGGCTGTCTTTGCGAACACCTCCTCGGGGAGGACAGTTATGTGGTCATTGTCGTCTTCCCCTGTATGCATGTCTGGCCTTCGTGATAGTGCATCTGCTAGCGCATTCTGACTTCCTGCAATGTGCTTCAGGATAAAGTCATATTCCTCAAGCTCAAGGACCTCTCGTGCTACGCGTCGGCTGATCTTGTGGGGCTCCTTCCAGTACAACAAGTTGGAATGATCAGTGTAGATGATGGTTTTGTGAGGGTTTCCTGCGAGGTACGGTCGCCAATGTCATAGTGCCTTGACTATGGCTAGGAGTTCCCTATCCCAAATGTCGTAATTTCGTTCTGCGGATGAAAAGGTTTCCGAGTAGTATGCCACTGGGTGCGGTACTTGCGAATTGTCCCTTTGATACAATACTGCTCCATTCGCGAAATGGGAGGCGTCTACTTCTAGCTCGAAGGGGCGACTCAGGTCAGGTTGAATGAGTACTGGTTCTGAGCCAACCAGGTCTCTAATCCGTTCGAATGCTCGTTGTTGTTCGATATTCCAGTGCCATGGCACATCCTTCTTTAGGAGGTCATTGAGGGGTCGTGCTATGCCCGAAAACCCTTTAACAAAACGCCGGTAGAAGTTACAGAACCCAATAAAGGATCGGACATCCTTTACGCAAGTCGGCGTCGGCCATTCCCGAATTCCTTGTACCTTGACGGGGTCCATACGCACTTGTCCTCCCTCCAGGATCACTCCCAAGTACTCAACGCTCTGTTGTTCGAAGGAGCATTTTGCAGGCTTGAGGTATAAATCGTGTTCATGCAGTATGTCAAGCACCTGGTGTACTCGTTCTCGGTGGTGATTCAGATCATTGGCAGTGGCAACCAAGATGTCGTCCATATAGACTACTACTTCACTGGTGAGGATGAGATCTCGGAAGATGTGATTCATCATGGATTGGAACGTTGCCGGTGAATTAGTGAGCCCGAAGAACATAACGTTTGGCTCAAACAATCCTTGGTTCGTTTTGAATGCCGCTTTACACTGGTCATGTTACGAACCCCGTCTCTTCCTGTATTCTTCTTTTTACCCAACGATAACCCCTCCCTGCCACCCACGCTTCACTACCAGATCACGTCTCCATCGTGGGATCCGTCACATGCTCTTCATCCATCCCCGTGACTCGATTGCTTGTTCATGTTTGCTTACTTGTTTCCTTGCTTATCGCTTATCTCCTTATCATACGACCGGACATTTACTTAATTCCCTATCAGTAGAAGCCAGGCTTTACGCCCTCCGCTTTCAGATATTCGGGCCCACTTGACTCCGTATCCTTATCTCATAGACGCCCACTGCATTACGTATATAAGTCCGCTGTAGCTACCTTGTAGACCTCAGACTTGACTTATTGAATACATCGGTGCTTGTCTTCCGGACATCTCCTTTGAACGCTTGACTCAATTGTCTCAGTACTTCTGGTACTTCCCGCTTAACATCGTCTTCAAGTACAGCCTTGTCGACTTTGACTTCTCCCATCTAAACTCCAAGGGATCCTATTGGTCCCTTATCCGATCACAAACGTATGCTGTCACACAAGTCGTGTGGAACGTCCCGCACCAGACGTAACAGGTCACCTTCCCTGATTCTAACATTGTTGTAACCCCATCGTACATCCATTTTTGAGAAGAGGGATTTATCCCGCATGGTGTCGATGAGTTCGGAAATGAGAGGCAGGGGATAGGCATTTTTCACCGTATACATGTTAATCTTCCGGTAGTCCTGGACTGGTCGCAGCTTGCCATCCTTCTTTTTGATAAAGAAGAAGGGCGAGGCGTACTGCAACTTGGACGGGCGAATGTATCCCTTGGCTAAATGTTCCTCAAGGAATTCTGTAAGTGCCACCTGTTCGGTTTGGGATAATGGGTAGACTTTACAGTCTATAGCGGCTGGCGTGTCTGGGAGGAAGTCGATGGCGTGGTCCCATGGTCGCTCTGGGGGGAAGCGATGTGATTCCTCCTCGGAGAATACCTTCCAGTGCCGTTGATAGACGCTTGGTACCACGTCCTGGTAAGTTCTCTCGGCTTGTCCCTGCACAGCCTTCTGGGCCAATTCTGACGCTTTGGTGGCATAACACCGACCAGGGTCTTCCCTTTCTTCCGTCTGTGTAGTTCTGATTACTGGATGCCTGATCGCATAATCGTAACCCAACAACGTGATAATGGTTGGATACGAGTCCTTATCCATGGTCGCATCAGCCCAATTAATTTTTGGTTCAAAAGCTGCAAGCCATGGATATCCCAAGATGAGGTCCTCGTCGCCTAGATCCGTAATCAGGAAGCGAATGATTTTTGTTATTTCTCCCACTTGGACTTTTAGGTCTGTATAATGGGTGATTTTCCCGGCACGATTGGCGGTTCCATTGATATTCCAGATATTCTTCTCCTGGGGAAGTGCCAGTCTTCCCAGGCCCATTGTTCGTACTAGTCGTGGATGAATGAAATTGTCCGTGGCTCCAGAGTCCACTAAGATGTCTCGGTCGGCCGTCCTCTGTGTAGTTTCAAAATGTACTGGTATTTTCAATGACTTGAAACGACTAGCATACACAGAGGTAACATGGAGTGCTCGTGCCCAGGCCGATGGGTTTGAGCCTAACAAAAATCCTTTTTCGCGAAAGCTTTTTCTACCAATATAGCGCGCACTTCCTCACTCTCCTTCATCATATTAGCCCATATATCCTGGGCTTTTTCCTCCTTTGATCTTTTGTCCACGGTGGGTGGGTTGTTCTGAGCGGGGCTCTCTGGTGTAATGGTTGCCGTGGCGGCTCGTGCTCCTTTCTTGGGACAATCTCGAGACATATGTCCCAAAGCTCTGCAGCGGAAGCATCATCCTTCTTTCATCAACGTCTGCCGCTCATCGTCTGTGAGTGCTGCCTGGGCTCGGGCTCAATCCGCAGAGGTATCCATAGCATTTGGATCCCGCTGGGTATGATGGGCAGGTTTTACTCCGAAAGCGGCTTTCCACTGGTCTCGGGTCTTTCCCTTCTTGGTATCGACTCCAAATCGTGTTTGGAAGTCCAAATAGTCCTGTTGCTGCCGTCGGGCAGCATCAACCCAAGTATCCCAATCGTGGGGGTGATGGAACTGTATAATGTTTTTGACCAAAGGGTTGGGTAGCCCTTGCAAGAAGAGGTCCAGTGTGGCTTCCTCATCTGTGTCGTAGCCGGCTCTATTGGCCAGACTTCTGAACTTGGCGACGTATGCATCCAATTCGCCTTTCTCCATTCTGAGGGATTTCAACTCCCGGGCTGCCTTCTGCTTGGCCTGCCCGTCTGTGAAGGCATCTTTGAACCTTTCAGCGATGGTCTCCCAAAGGCCTTCGCTTGTGGTACGACGCCTGCTTTCAACCTGCTCGTTTAGCCACTCTAACTGCTCCATTGTCCAGTCGTCCACCGCGTCCCCTCGGATCAACGAAAGGAACAGGTTGGCACGCTGGAACGGGTTAACAATTTGTGGGACATCATGATTGAAGTTTTTGAAGGTCGTGAACTCCAACATGAACTTCTTGCTTTGCGAGCGATCTCCCGTGAATGTCTGGGGTAATACTCCCGACAGCCGTCCCGATGGGGGAGGAATGTTTGGTGGAGGTGCTACTGGGACTGGCGGGGCGGGATCTGGAAGTTGGGCGGCGATGGTAGACATGAGTGGGTGAGGTAAGGTGACGGTTTCTGTGGATTGTATTGATATCTGGGGAGTTGTCAAAGCAGGGGCTCTGAACGTGACAACTGCGGGTGCAACCGGAAACGTAGTCGCTGCTAATGCCGGTGCTTCTTCTTCACTAGGGTCTTCGACATACTCCTCAGGTTCGGAGTCCGTGACAATGGCCGGAGGGTTTTCTCTCCACTGGCCTAGTCCAAATTCGGGTGGGGCAGGTCTGGTCATGACCCAAGAGTTTCGACTGTCCGAATATCGGATACAATACCAAACTCTTTTCTCGTCGTCGTACTCTACCGGTTGGTATCTTCCATCGTGATAGACGTAGTATCCAAACTCGGTTTCAAAGTCTTTCCAAGCGGCAGAGCCAAGTACTTGCTGTGAAAGATTATTCTCGTCTCTGCGCTCGATGAGTTCTTCTCGGAAGAGGGTCTGACTGCGGCTGGAAGCCACTGTGGGAGACTCGACTTGATGTTACGTCCGGTGTGGGACGTTCCGCACGACTTGTGCGACAGCGCTGATCGAGGGTTTCAGATAAGAGGTCAACAGGACCTCTTGGAGTTCTGGGGATGAGTCAAAGTCGAAGGGGCTGTTCCCTAGGACGATGGTGAACGGAGAGTGCCGAAAGCACTGAGACGGACAAGTCAGAGATCGCAAGGGGAAGTCCGAAAGACGAACACCAATGTATTCAATAAGTCGAGTCTGCAGTCTACAGCATAGCTAAGACAGACTTATATACGTAAATGGATGGGCGTCTATAGATAAGGATATCGGAGTCATGTGGGCCCAAAGATGCGAAAGCGGACGGCGTAAAGCCTAGCTTCTGATAGGGGATTAAGTAAATGTCCGGTCGTAAAGATAAGAAGATAAGAAAAGGCAATCATAGACAAACAGTAGGTACACAAGTCCAAACAACAGTCACAGGGATGGAAGCAACGCATGTGAGGGGTCCCAGGAGGGAGATGTAATGAGAAAGTGAAGGGTCGGTGGACGAGTGGGGTCCCGGTTGGGGAGAGTGAAGAAAATAGGGCTACTGGGCCCTGTTCGTAACACAACCCGCCTTTCTGTTTCCAAACAACCGCAAAACACTCCAAGAATGACTACATCCTGACACACTCCCATCCGTACCACAGAACCCACCATCATTTGCCAGACTATCACAGCAATAAACGATGCAGCAACTAAGGCAGCCCTTAGATGACCTATGGATGCCCCGACACTTCCTGCCCCCCCAATGAGTCCAACACCTCTGCCACACTGTCACAGTTAGGTGCGGCACTGTGTCGAGGTCGAACAAGAGGGAGCAAGTTCAGTCAAGGTTCAAGGTCACAGAAGATCAAGGCTAGCTCAAGCCCACAACAAGGTCAGAGGGCGTACGCGCGAGAGGCGAAGTCGACGGCAGAGACGCTCAGTCCTGCAACTAGTTCAAGGGGATCGAAGACTCTCCAAGTCGCGTCTTGGAGGGCTCAAGTGGGGTTCTTACTGAAGGGATTCAAGTGAAGTCAAGGCACCTTGGATTGAACACAAGAGAACAGACTTAGGTCTGTCCTCTCTATCCTACTACTCTTTAAATACAAGTAGTCTTAGCTATGTCATAGTAGAGTAGAAGCTTCTAGTACTATGATATAATGTTTAATGGTTGCGCAGTAGACTATGCTAGAACTATGGAGAATAAGGAGGGGTTGGGCCCTCTATGAGTAAGCATGGATATTTGTTTCAGAACTAAGTCCGTCTCTTCATCAGCATGTCATGTCACCTTGTCAATCCAGATTCGTCACACACACCCTTCCTTCCCCATGACAGATGATCCCTCACAGAATGTAGCTAACACGATCACACTTACTGCACAGAATCAAGATCTAGAGCTTGAGGTTCGGACTAGGGTTCTTGCTATGCTTCAGGAAGCTAGGGCACGTCTGGAAGCTATCTATGCCCCTCCGGAAATCACAGATGAAGCTGCAGTCTATTGGCCAGTCACTCCAGAGCTAGGACAACTCCCTGATGAAGCTGTAGTAGAGCAAACAGTAACTGAAGTTAATGCAGCAGCATGCGTGACTACTGAGTATGAATCCCCTCCTCCACCCTTTCAATGCAATCATGAATACACCCCCAATTACATTGACCACCGCATTTCCGACTATGAAGGCCGAGTCAACGTTGCCCGATGGTGGGCTTTCGAGTACCATCACACCAATCTGCGCATTGCCCTTACGATGGGAGTGGGACAGCCAATCACTTACCTACCCCTCTATGCTCAACCTTATCCGCATTTCACTCGAGGATCAAACCCAGTTCTTACACGATTCCAACAACATCTGTTTGAGGCAGAGCAGACATTCACCCCACTGGTTAGCACGGCGCTGGACGATCTACAGGACCCAGGTGCCTGGGCTGAGGTTTCTCGTTATCGCTACGCTACTAGATGCTTGGATCAAGCTCACTCTGAATTAGCCCATTGGCGCCGTCAAGCTGATCGCGCAAATCAAGATATCCAACTAGCAGTTCACGCCCTCTCAAGGGGGGATGTGTATTATTGATTATTCCCATTCCTCACATATGCTTATACTAACAATCGACACATGCGCCCAGAAGAAGCCACCCAATATGCCCCACACCCCGAACTATGCGCCATCCTCCAAGTGGGTATCGGCAGCACCTACCTACCTCGTCATCGCTGCCTGCACCGTACCCCGCCCTGCGTTATTGATCTTACACGTAGTGACTAAGGGGTGCTTGGGGGCAAGCACAACCATAAGGAGGGGGTAATGTAACATGTATTTTCGACTTTTGTGTTTCAGCGTTCGACCTCACTTTTCGGCGTTTCATCACTTATCACTCCAAGCCTATACATATTAGGCTTCTCTTTTTATTTACATCTAGACTAGCATGACTTCTAATGACATAGCCCCTCCTTATCAACCTACATCTCCCACTGGTTTGCCCAGACTGCTCACCCCTCCATGATGTAGCTGTGACATAGCTATGATCCAGTCCTATCAGTTGTCATAGGCCTAGATAGTTATGTTAGATTACTGTCAATATCCCTGTATTTAAGGACCTACCAGTTCACAGACCAAGTCTGTTCTCCTGTGCCAATACAGGTGTTCCATATCAGACAGAAACCTTGATTCCACTTGAGCCCCTAAGCTGCGCCTTAGGAGTCTTCGTCCCCAGTATCTAGTGATAGGACTGCGCGTCTCTGTCCAATTTCGACTCATGCGCGCGTCTGCTGCGACCTACAGAGCTTGAACAACTTGGTGATCACCTTGAAACATTGACACTTGATTTAACCTCCTTGATGCGAATTGACTTGCACACAGTTAGCACCTGGCTGTGACACCAATCCTTGTCTGTAAGTGTAAAAATAATCTGCAAATGCCAATGATTGTTGATATATGAAATGAAATGGCTGAGAAATAGTTCTTTGGCACCCGGTTCACCAATGTTTGACTGGATCAGGAGATATCCAAGAGGTAACCCTGACCTGTAGATTTCACCGAGAAGTGTGAAAACTTTGAAACGTGCTCCATTTGTGTTCCCTGGCCATTGTCAGGTCAACTTCAAGTTGTTATTTGTAATTGGAAGACTCACATGCAGAATCTAACTGTAGTTCACGGAGATGCCCTCCCCATTGATGAAGAATTTTGGGTAGTGCAAATGCAATAACTGTGATCCCCTCATCCTCTTCAATGGGTATTGATTCCATGGTGTACTGGCGATCTGGTGATGACATTTTAAACTCTTCAAGAAGGAGCCATGCTGACTGGACTTCATCCTCATCCCTTTTCCAGGTATGACTGGACAATTGTGACCATAACTGATAGATGGATTTGCATGTGAAGGACAGCTTTGGGTGCTTCTTCAGAATCTCAGTCCAAAGCTTATTGTAAGATGTGAGGATTTTGTAGACAAGACCCAATGATGTTTACTTACCTGTGTTGGGGTTAATTTGAGGTTAATTTGGATGTATCACTCAACTTCTTCTGGGATATTAATAGGACAATATGGGACATGATCTTCACAGTGCATTAATTTAATGAAGACGACACTAGAATGGTCAGAAGGTTATATGTATCCAACCAGAGCAGTCAAAGGTTTCCATTGATTCTTTATCACGATTTTTGACACCTTCTTGGTGGCTCTTTGATGGGGCATGCTGCTGATCAGTATTTTGGGCACAAGTGTATATGTAATGTGTTGATGTGCCTGCAGATCGTTTGTGGTCATATTTACTCTGGTAACTGATACAAAGAGATTCATAATTTTGTAATGAAAAGAAGGAAGTGTTACGCACAGGAACCAATAACTCATCACTTCCCACATCAGATTGACAATGGCATCCACACACTCCCTCCTAACAGTGTAACCCACTAGATCCTTGATATTCACATTTGCTTCAACCTTGATCACATCTTTCTGCCTTCCCAGGAAAGTCAAAAATTCATTCAGTGGCAAGACAGATAAGCTTTCATCTGACACATCCTGAACCCCATTGGTTTCAGAGTTCTGAACCTTCTCCAAGTTCTTCTTGGCCTGTCTATTGCCTTTTGCCTTTATCATGCAGAGAGAACATGTTGCGCTTTGTGTTAAAACATTTGCCTTCAGTGGAAATCTTTGAGACCTAGGGACTTCTTGCATTTTGAGCACCTCTTTGAGTCCACCATCTCCAGATAGCTATGAGGTGGGCTTGGGAGAAGTGAGGCGTGTTAGGATGGGCGTTGATAGCTGGGATCAATTGAGATAACCAAGTATTGGAACATCTGCCAAAACAATCAACAATGTATTGTTTGTCTCTATGTACATCACGTGCGGAACAGGCACAGTGCAGCTTGCTACATCACTGCTAGCTATCTCACCTTGATTAGACTTAGAGGCTTAGATGCAGTCAATAATGCAATAGCAACTGCTTCATCTATAGCAGATCTATGTGCTATATTGGCTACCAGATTAAATGAATGCGTTATTGAGTTATCTCATTTAATGATGTGATTTGATCACATGTCAGATCTTAGATGAATGTGTTTTTGACTTGTGTTATCTATGTGTAATTGTAATTATGTTGAACCGCTATTCCAGGACCTCTGAACCGCTATCTTGGTTCAACAGAATTTGCTGTTGTTTACTTTACATCACATGATTCGTCAAAGTGCTGGACAAATTGCATTCACTGGCCACTATGGAACAGAGTAGCTACTAGGTGAACATTGGTAACTATTTAGGTAAATAGCGAAAGGTAAAACCACACTTGGTGGAAAGGTCTTAAATTAAAGGTGAAGATAAAAGGATTGAATAAGGGTTTGGTAAGAGGAGAGTAGTTGTTATGTTCAAAGCTCAGTTCAATAGGTTTTTAGAAATAGTTCAGGTGTTTAGAAAAAAGGAGATGAATTCTGGGTCAAGAGAGCTATGTAAGTTTACAAGGAGCTCAAGACTGGAGAGTCTTGAGTAAAGTAACTACAGCTTATATACATGGACAAGAGGATGACATTGTGTTGCAGACATCATTGAGATAGGCCTAGATACCTGCTTGTGTGGTAGAACTAGTGATGTTCTGGCCTGGCTTGGCCCAAAAGCCATGGCTTTGGCTTGGCCTGAGGCGGCTCCAGCTTTCCTGAAGTCTGGCCAAGCCAAAGCCGCCACAGATGGCTTGGCCCTGGCCCAGCTTGGCCCAAGCTGCGGCTTTTGGCAGAGAAAATTTTATGACATATAACTAGTAGTTATAGTTCAGCTAATCCAAATCTGACTTAGTGTGTTACATATTGCAAAGCTATATTGAAGAAAAAGTTTGAAATGCTGCAATAAACATGATCACATGACCCAAATCAACCACTTTGTGATCAGATTTCTACTGATTTTGATGATTGCTATTGCACTTGTATGTGCTGTTGAAAGCCATGGTGTTACAATCCCTGCTGAGTAACCCCATTTTCTTCCACCTTCCCAACGACGACCCCTCTTTACCACCTACCCTGCACTTTATGATTATGTCTCCATCCTGGGACCCATCACATGCCCTACTCCCATCCCCGTGACTTGCTTTGGACTTGTTGACTCGCTGTGTACCTATGTTTGATCCCTTATCTCTTATCTCATTATCTCATTATCTTTACGACTGGACACTTACTTAATACCCTATCAGAAGCCAGGCTCTATGCCCTCTGCTTTCGTATATTTGGGCCCACCTGACTCCACAGTTCTTATCTCGTAGACGCCCACCTTGTTATGTATATAAGTCTGCTGTAGCTACACTGTAGACTCCAGACTTGACTTATTGAATACATCAGTGCCTGTCTTCTGGACATCCCCTTGAATCTCTGACTCAATCATCTCAAGTGCTTCTGGCACTTTTCTGTTCAACATCATCTTAGGGAGCAGCCCCTTTGACTTTGATTCAGCCCACCCGAACTCCAAGAAGCCTTATTGGTTTCTTACCTGAACCCATGAATTGCGCTGTCACACAAGTTGTGTGGAACGTCCCTGTTACAACTCACTGTCAACTGCCTGGACAGTGGGTTGTATGCAAGGTAAAGGGATTTGGAAGTGGGCAAAAGGTGAGAGTGAAGGTGAAAGTGCAAGGGAGATGAAGCGAACAGCTCAAGGGCAAGGGATGAGAAGCCTTCCACAAGGTGGGGCTAATCTCCTAGGTAATCAGGAACCGGATCACAAGTGGACAGTCTGGAGCTGTCCATTCTATTCCCAAAGGGTTTATATACAGTGCCTCACAAAACTGAGTCAATGTTTTGCACTTTTGCACTGTTTGTTGAATATCACATCAGCCAAAACAAATATAAACAAAGTCTTGGTAGACCATAAACGGTACAAGATAAGGGTTATGTAATGCAACAATAATTATGTAAGTCTGATCAAAACCTGTGGAGCTATGCCCATTTCAAATTGGGGACTCATTGACTCAGTTTTGTGAGTGGGTATCAGAAATATCAGAATCTGATGCTCCACCAAATGTACAGCAACCAATCCTTAATATATGGTTACCATAGTTGTCTTAATATTGATGGGACCTGGAATAGAGCTATTTAACCATGGTTTACATTCCCAGAATATTATAATTTCCCAATGCACCCCACCTCCTCTGCTCAGAAAGAAAACATGCTCTCTCTGGCCTCTGAAGGTCATTCCACTCACACTATTGCCTCCAGACTCAGCCTCAGCCAGTCCACAGTCTCTAGGACACTCAGAACCCTCCTTCCCAACCATCAGTCACCTCATTTTGGTCATCTTTCCAAGCTCTCTGCTACCTCTGAACATGCTATCATGATACAAATCACCACAGGAAAGGTTGCCAATGCTGTCCAGGCCACAAAGCACATCAATTCCATCATCCCCAACCATGTCTCTTCACAAACTGTGCATTGAGTTCTTAAACAACATTCATTCAAGGCTGTAACAAAGAAGAAAAGGCTGCTACTCTCTGCAGTACATTGCAAGAAGCACTTAGCCTTTCTTTGAAGTACAGAGAGTGGACTGTGGAGGACTGGCATCTGACCCAAACCTGTTGATTTTGGTCTCATCTGACCAAATGACCCTCTTCCAGTCCTCCATAGTCCAGTTTTGGTACTTCAAAGCAAAGGCTAAGTGCTTCTTGCAATGTACTGCAGAGAGTAGCAGCCTTTTCTTCTTTGTTACAGCCTTGAATGAATGTTGTTTAAGAACTCAATGCACAGTTTGTGAAGAGACATGGTTGGGGATGATGGAATTGATGTGCTTTGTGGCCTGGACAGCATTGGCAACCTTTCCTGTGGTGATTTGTATCATGATAGCATGTTCAGAGGTAGCAGAGAGCTTGGAAAGATGACCAAAATGAGGTGACTGATGGTTGGGAAGGAGGGTTCTGAGTGTCCTAGAGACTGTGGACTGGCTGAGGCTGAGTCTGGAGGCAATAGTGTGAGTGGAATGACCTTCAGAGGCCAGAGAGAGCATGTTTTCTTTCTGAGCAGAGGAGGTGGGGTGCATTGGGAAATTATAATATTCTGGGAATGTAAACCATGGTTAAATAGCTCTATTCCAGGTCCCATCAATATTAAGACAACTATGGTAACCATATATTAAGGATTGGTTGCTGTACATTTGGTGGAGCATCAGATTCTGATATTTCTGATACCCACTCACAAAACTGAGTCAATGAGTCCCCAATTTGAAATGGGCATAGCTCCACAGGTTTTGATCAGACTTACATAATTATTGTTGCATTACATAACCCTTATCTTGTACCGTTTATGGTCTACCAAGACTTTGTTTATATTTGTTTTGGCTGATGTGATATTCAACAAACAGTGCAAAAGTGCAAAACATTGACTCAGTTTTGTGAGGCACTGTATATAAACCCTTTGGGAATAGAATGGACAGCTCCAGACTGTCCACTTGTGATCCGGTTCCTGATTACCTAGGAGATTAGCCCCACCTTGTGGAAGGCTTCTCATCCCTTGCCCTTGAGCTGTTCGCTTCATCTCCCTTGCACTTTCACCTTCACTCTCACCTTTTGCCCACTTCCAAATCCCTTTACCTTGCATACAACCCACTGTCCAGGCAGTTGACAGTGAGTTGTAACAGGGACGTTCCACACAACTTGTGTGACAGCGCAATTCATGGGTTCAGGTAAGAAACCAATAAGGCTTCTTGGAGTTCGGGTGGGCTGAATCAAAGTCAAAGGGGCTGCTCCCTAAGATGATGTTGAACAGAAAAGTGCCAGAAGCACTTGAGATGATTGAGTCAGAGATTCAAGGGGATGTCCAGAAGACAGGCACTGATGTATTCAATAAGTCAAGTCTGGAGTCTACAGTGTAGCTACAGCAGACTTATATACATAACAAGGTGGGCGTCTACGAGATAAGAACTGTGGAGTCAGGTGGGCCCAAATATACGAAAGCAGAGGGCATAGAGCCTGGCTTCTGATAGGGTATTAAGTAAGTGTCCAGTCGTAAAGATAATGAGATAATGAGATAAGAGATAAGGGATCAAACATAGGTACACAGCGAGTCAACAAGTCCAAAGCAAGTCACGGGGATGGGAGTAGGGCATGTGATGGGTCCCAGGATGGAGACATAATCATAAAGTGCAGGGTAGGTGGTAAAGAGGGGTCGTCGTTGGGAAGGTGGAAGAAAATGGGGTTACTCAGCAGGGATTGTAACACCATGGCTTTCAACAGCACATACAAGTGCAATAGCAATCATCAAAATCAGTAGAAATCTGATCACAAAGTGGTTGATTTGGGTCATGTGATCATGTTTATTGCAGCATTTCAAACTTTTTCTTCAATATAGCTTTGCAATATGTAACACACTAAGTCAGATTTGGATTAGCTGAACTATAACTACTAGTTATATGTCATAAAATTTTCTCTGCCAAAAGCCGCAGCTTGGGCCAAGCTGGGCCAGGGCCAAGCCATCTGTGGCGGCTTTGGCTTGGCCCAGACTTCAGGAAAGCTGGAGCCGCCTCAGGCCAAGCCAAAGCCATGGCTTTTGGGCCAAGCCAGGCCAGAACATCACTAGTTCTACCACACAAGCAGGTATCTAGGCCTATCTCAATGATGTCTGCAACACAATGTCATCCTCTTGTCCATGTATATAAGCTGTAGTTACTTTACTCAAGACTCTCCAGTCTTGAGCTCCTTGTAAACTTACATAGCTCTCTTGACCCAGAATTCATCTCCTTTTTTCTAAACACCTGAACTATTTCTAAAAACCTATTGAACTGAGCTTTGAACATAACAACTACTCTCCTCTTACCAAACCCTTATTCAATCCTTTTATCTTCACCTTTAATTTAAGACCTTTCCACCAAGTGTGGTTTTACCTTTCGCTATTTACCTAAATAGTTACCAATGTTCACCTAGTAGCTACTCTGTTCCATAGTGGCCAGTGAATGCAATTTGTCCAGCACTTTGACGAATCATGTGATGTAAAGTAAACAACAGCAAATTCTGTTGAACCAAGATAGCGGTTCAGAGGTCCTGGAATAGCGGTTCAACATAATTACAATTACACATAGATAACACAAGTCAAAAACACATTCATCTAAGATCTGACATGTGATCAAATCACATCATTAAATGAGATAACTCAATAACGCATTCATTTAATCTGGTAGCCAATATAGCACATAGATCTGCTATAGATGAAGCAGTTGCTATTGCATTATTGACTGCATCTAAGCCTCTAAGTCTAATCAAGGTGAGATAGCTAGCAGTGATGTAGCAAGCTGCACTGTGCCTGTTCCGCACGTGATGTACATAGAGACAAACAATACATTGTTGATTGTTTTGGCAGATGTTCCAATACTTGGTTATCTCAATTGATCCCAGCTATCAACGCCCATCCTAACACGCCTCACTTCTCCCAAGCCCACCTCATAGCTATCTGGAGATGGTGGACTCAAAGAGGTGCTCAAAATGCAAGAAGTCCCTAGGTCTCAAAGATTTCCACTGAAGGCAAATGTTTTAACAAAGCGCAACATGTTCTCTCTGCATGATAAAGGCAAAAGGCAATAGACAGGCCAAGAAGAACTTGGAGAAGGTTCAGAACTCTGAAACCAATGGGGTTCAGGATGTGTCAGATGAAAGCTTATCTGTCTTGCCACTGAATGAATTTTTGACTTTCCTGGGAAGGCAGAAAGATGTGATCAAGGTTGAAGCAAATGTGAATATCAAGGATCTAGTGGGTTACACTGTTAGGAGGGAGTGTGTGGATGCCATTGTCAATCTGATGTGGGAAGTGATGAGTTATTGGTTCCTGTGCGTAACACTTCCTTCTTTTCATTACAAAATTATGAATCTCTTTGTATCAGTTACCAGAGTAAATATGACCACAAACGATCTGCAGGCACATCAACACATTACATATACACTTGTGCCCAAAATACTGATCAGCAGCATGCCCCATCAAAGAGCCACCAAGAAGGTGTCAAAAATCGTGATAAAGAATCAATGGAAACCTTTGACTGCTCTGGTTGGATACATATAACCTTCTGACCATTCTAGTGTCGTCTTCATTAAATTAATGCACTGTGAAGATCATGTCCCATATTGTCCTATTAATATCCCAGAAGAAGTTGAGTGATACATCCAAATTAACCTCAAATTAACCCCAACACAGGTAAGTAAACATCATTGGGTCTTGTCTACAAAATCCTCACATCTTACAATAAGCTTTGGACTGAGATTCTGAAGAAGCACCCAAAGCTGTCCTTCACATGCAAATCCATCTATCAGTTATGGTCACAATTGTCCAGTCATACCTGGAAAAGGGATGAGGATGAAGTCCAGTCAGCATGGCTCCTTCTTGAAGAGTTTAAAATGTCATCACCAGATCGCCAGTACACCATGGAATCAATACCCATTGAAGAGGATGAGGGGATCACAGTTATTGCATTTGCACTACCCAAAATTCTTCATCAATGGGGAGGGCATCTCCGTGAACTACAGTTAGATTCTGCATGTGAGTCTTCCAATTACAAATAACAACTTGAAGTTGACCTGACAATGGCCAGGGAACACAAATGGAGCACGTTTCAAAGTTTTCACACTTCTCGGTGAAATCTACAGGTCAGGGTTACCTCTTGGATATCTCCTGATCCAGTCAAACATTGGTGAACCGGGTGCCAAAGAACTATTTCTCAGCCATTTCATTTCATATATCAACAATCATTGGCATTTGCAGATTATTTTTACACTTACAGACAAGGATTGGTGTCACAGCCAGGTGCTAACTGTGTGCAAGTCAATTCGCATCAAGGAGGTTAAATCAAGTGTCAATGTTTCAAGGTGATCACCAAGTTGTTCAAGCTCTGTAGGTCGCAGCAGACGCGCGCATGAGTCGAAATTGGACAGAGACGCGCAGTCCTATCACTAGATACTGGGGACGAAGACTCCTAAGGCGCAGCTTAGGGGCTCAAGTGGAATCAAGGTTTCTGTCTGATATGGAACACCTGTATTGGCACAGGAGAACAGACTTGGTCTGTGAACTGGTAGGTCCTTAAATACAGGGATATTGACAGTAATCTAACATAACTATCTAGGCCTATGACAACTGATAGGACTGGATCATAGCTATGTCACAGCTACATCATGGAGGGGTGAGCAGTCTGGGCAAACCAGTGGGAGATGTAGGTTGATAAGGAGGGGCTATGTCATTAGAAGTCATGCTAGTCTAGATGTAAATAAAAAGAGAAGCCTAATATGTATAGGCTTGGAGTGATAAGTGATGAAACGCCGAAAAGTGAGGTCGAACGCTGAAACACAAAAGTCGAAAATACATGTTACATTACCCCCTCCTTATGGTTGTGCTTGCCCCCAAGCACCCCTTAGTCACTACGTGTAAGATCAATAACGCAGGGCGGGGTACGGTGCAGGCAGCGATGACGAGGTAGGTAGGTGCTGCCGATACCCACTTGGAGGATGGCGCATAGTTCGGGGTGTGGGGCATATTGGGTGGCTTCTTCTGGGCGCATGTGTCGATTGTTAGTATAAGCATATGTGAGGAATGGGAATAATCAATAATACACATCCCCCCTTGAGAGGGCGTGAACTGCTAGTTGGATATCTTGATTTGCGCGATCAGCTTGACGGCGCCAATGGGCTAATTCAGAGTGAGCTTGATCCAAGCATCTAGTAGCGTAGCGATAACGAGAAACCTCAGCCCAGGCACCTGGGTCCTGTAGATCGTCCAGCGCCGTGCTAACCAGTGGGGTGAATGTCTGCTCTGCCTCAAACAGATGTTGTTGGAATCGTGTAAGAACTGGGTTTGATCCTCGAGTGAAATGCGGATAAGGTTGAGCATAGAGGGGTAGGTAAGTGATTGGCTGTCCCACTCCCATCGTAAGGGCAATGCGCAGATTGGTGTGATGGTACTCGAAAGCCCACCATCGGGCAACGTTGACTCGGCCTTCATAGTCGGAAATGCGGTGGTCAATGTAATTGGGGGTGTATTCATGATTGCATTGAAAGGGTGGAGGAGGGGATTCATACTCAGTAGTCACGCATGCTGCTGCATTAACTTCAGTTACTGTTTGCTCTACTACAGCTTCATCAGGGAGTTGTCCTAGCTCTGGAGTGACTGGCCAATAGACTGCAGCTTCATCTGTGATTTCCGGAGGGGCATAGATAGCTTCCAGACGTGCCCTAGCTTCCTGAAGCATAGCAAGAACCCTAGTCCGAACCTCAAGCTCTAGATCTTGATTCTGTGCAGTAAGTGTGATCGTGTTAGCTACATTCTGTGAGGGATCATCTGTCATGGGGAAGGAAGGGTGTGTGTGACGAATCTGGATTGACAAGGTGACATGACATGCTGATGAAGAGACGGACTTAGTTCTGAAACAAATATCCATGCTTACTCATAGAGGGCCCAACCCCTCCTTATTCTCCATAGTTCTAGCATAGTCTACTGCGCAACCA
>WTXG01000462.1:0-21298 GCA_022496185.1 Multifurca ochricompacta | reverse complement strand
TATTCCCAGTGCACAGACCATCCCTTGGATAGTATATAAGGGTGTCTGTTTCGTCTCTTACACTTCAGAGTTTCTTCATCTCTGAAGTGTAAGTCCTTCTACATTACTTCCTACTTATACCTTTGACTAACTGCTCTCTGTAGCTAACTTGTCTTTAGGTCAGTAGTATAGTAATAGAGTTTTCTTCATCTCTGAAGTCTAACTTGTCTTTAGCTTAACCCACTAACTCTACAGTCAATATGCTGCGCACATGCCTGTTCAACAGGTTATGGGCCCTGGGCACGCTTTACTGATCTGTTCTTTCTTTTGATCAGTCCAACCCTTCTTCAAGCTCACTGCTTCAAGACTCTTTTTGTTTCCCAATCAACCGTCACAGTGAGCTTCGATTTCTTTGTCTCTTGCCCTTAACTGTCCACAAGGTGGTGCGCTTAATGTGCCCACCTTGATCTGTTTGGCTAGTCCCTCCGGGGATTCTTGCAAGAGGTGATGAGGGACCCTAAGTGGGTGAAACACCTTGAGTTCCTCATGTGCGCTCTAAGTAAATAGTATTCATAGTTGTAGCTGGGTTTTCGTCCCATCCATAGACTTAGTAGGCCACTAGCTCAGAAGGCTTGGGGCTATAGGTTCAGTCAATGCTTGGCTCGATCCATAAGCCAGGTTTAGCGACCTGCTGGTAGAGTTTAGGGTCTAGAACAAGGCATGGGTAGTCACTCCCATGACGCTTGGGCTCGATACAAGTAGGCTTGAACTACTATAGTATTTACACAGTAGCTAGAGGGTTTTGTCTCTGGGCAGAAGTACCCGCTGCTTTCATTGGGGGTTTGCCCCAACCAGAGGAAACCTAATAGTCTACTATAGTTAGTGTTGTGCACAGCTTGGCTTGAAGCCATAAGCCGGCCGTTTCTGAGCCGGAAAAAGCCAGGCCGACATAGGCCGTGAAAATGGCTTCCAGCGGCCCACGGCTCAGGCTTCAGGTTTGGAAAGCCTGAAGCTGCAGCTTAGGCCGCGGCTTTTGGTGGCTGAGTCATGCTTTCTATCCGGATTTTTGCGAACTGTTGAACCAGAATACTGGTACAGAAGTAGTCTGACATAATTGTGATCACATTTAGATAAAACAATTGATGAGATAAAAACATGTCTCACATTAATTAAGATACTGAGTATATACATCTCAGATCGATCATGTGATGAAATCACTTTCATTAACAAGCAAGATAACGCACGCGTTCGTTTACTTTAATTTGGTAGCTGATATAGTACATCTAAATTGTATATAAAGCCACTGATAAATAATTAGATTTACATCACATGCTCGATCGGCTTTGGTATTTTGTAGAATAGTACTAGAACCTATTTAAAGATGCCCTGTAGCATGCTGCAGATCCTATCTCATCTTCTTGGGGGTGTAGGCTCTTAGCAATTGTTCAGTATAGGTGTATTCTTGCTGGATTTTCACTCTTAGTTTCACCACGATCTCAACATCTTATCTTATCTACATAGCAAGCGCAGGATAGAAACACCCGCTACAAACGCTGTTATTGATACAAGCTAAAATAAGACAACTTATGTTACAGGAATTAAACAGGAGACATAATATGGCAGAAGGCCAAAGCAGTGGCTAGGGGTTGATATAATGTAAACTACAAGTCCTTCAAAAAATGCAGCTTAAAACTTGATCTGATGCTGTAAAGCCGCGGCTTGGGCCTGAGCCGGGCCTAAGCCGGCCGGAAGCCGTCGCTACGGCCCAGGCTTGAGTTTTGAAAAGCCTAAGCCGCCAAAAGCCGGGCCTAAGCCGCGGCTTCAGGCCAAGCCGGGGCCGTCACAACACTAACTATAGTCATGGCCCCAATCATCTAGGGCTTAATCATGGACTCCACCACCAGCACTAGAGGAAGGGCTCTATACCCTTTGTCTCTAGTGGAACTTGCGGTTGGCTCCTCCATGACATGACTCCCCATCTATTTACACAATGTCCCCCTGATGTGGGCTTAGGACTTGTTGTAGATGGCGCTAGACAGCCTACTATACTACTTAGAAGTCGCACATCAGAGGCAGGACTTTTTTAAGTTCTGAAGCATAGCGCCACAGAATGGACGGGCCCTCTTAAATGAGACCTGGACAACTGGTTCTAACTGCTCCTTGGAACCAGGATCAACCCTTTTTTTAAATCATCTCAAATGTCTTCCATCGTCTTCCCCCCACTTTCAAGTTTGACAAGCTTGATGGCTCCAACTGGCAGCAATGGTCTGTGTCGTTCACAACCTTGCTGAGGATAAATGGGATGAAGAGGCACATCACGCATGATGCCCCTGAGTTCCTTAATCCTCCCAAGCCAGAGGATGGAGAGAAGGATGACGAGTACACCAAGCGCTTCACACTTTGGTCAGAGCCTATGTACCAGGAATGGAACAGGATGGAGGAAGTCCTCATGGGAGTTCTGGTGATGGTCACATCACCAGAAACATACTCCCAGATTGCCTCTGACAGAACTTACCCTTCTGTCAATGCCAAGTATGAGCGTTTGGAATCGCTCTACGGCTCAGTAGGTAGCATGGCCACCTACAACTTGTGGTGTTCTGTATCCTCCTTCCGCTTGGAAGAAGGAAAGCAATTCAGACCCCAGTTGCAGCGTGTGTTGGATGTGAGGAGTACTCTCAAGGAAAATGGGATGGAGATCTCTGATCTCCAGATGAGCTTTATTTTGCTCCAATCCCTACCTCCATCCTACAGTGCCATTGCTGGCTCAATCCTGGCGTCAGGTCCCCCTGACCACCTTTCCCCTCAGGATCTTGTACAAAGATTCCTAAATGAGGAAAGCCGACTAGCCGGCCCCACAGGAAGTGGTGTTGGGGCTGCCCTTAACAAGGCAGCCCATGTCAACAAAAATAAAAATAAAAAACAAGTATCATTCACGCCACAACCTGCAGGTGCATCATCGTCCAATGATGTCACCTGCTTCTATTGCCAGAAGCCGGGCCACAAGGCTAATGAATGTCGGCAAAGGAAACAGGACAGAGCCAATGCTGATGCAGGCAAAAAGGGCAACAAGAGGAAGGGGCAAGGCCCCAGTGTACATAATAACTCCACACAAGTAGCTACCGTAGTAAATGGTAGTGGCAGAATACAGGAGGTGCATGAGACACCTCGCATTTCACTTTATATGTTGACTGAGCATATGCAAGAAGTCGATGATGGCAGCAACCCTTGGATGATGGACAGCGGAGCCACCACCCATTTTACACCGTACTTAGAGGATTTCTCTGAGTATTTCCCACACAAGGGACATCAGGTGACAATTGGTGATGGATCCATAGTCCAAGTCAAAGGGACAGGCAAAGTCATACTCAAAACTCGAAACAATTATGAGTTGGAGTTAAATAATGTCTTCTATATGCCTGGTAGTGAAAGAATACTATCGACAAGCTGCATCACAGACAAAGGCGGCTCAGTGGAATTCTCTCCATCTGAGGTCAAAATAAAGTACAATAATGCAATTATAGCAGAAGGTGTCAAGGCTATGGGACTCTATTGGGTCTTTGGGAAAACTATGCAGAATCTAAATACTGCTTCCCACAATCTGCATCAACTAGCCTTGAAACCTGGCATTTGTGAATGGGTCATATGTCAAAAGAGGCCCTCAAAAGACATGCTCCTAAGGCTGTAAAAGGCCTTAGCATAGATAATAGCCAAGTGGAAGACAAGCCGTGTTATGGCTGTGAAATGGGAAAATCACACTGTCTTCCATTCCCTCCCTCTCAAAAGAGAGCTTCAGCACCCTTGGAGGTCATTCACAGTGACTTAGTTGGTCCTTTACAATGTACCTCAATTCAAGGAAACCTATACTTTGCCACTTTCATAGACGACTTTAGCAGAACAGCTCTAGTTGTTGCTATGAAAGCAAAAAGTGATTTTACCTTGGTCTTCTGTAACATTAAGGCATTCTTGGAAAATAAAACAGACAAGAAAATAAAGACCTTACACACAGACCGAGGTGGTGAATTTGTAAATAGGGAGCTGAAGTCAATACTTGAGCAGGCTGGCATAGAGCATAAATTGACAATGCCATATTCCCCACAACAGAACAGAAGGGCTGAAAGGTTCAACAGAACCATTATGGAAAAGGCCACCAGTATGCTGCATCATGCTGGTCTTTCCCTTGGTTTCTGGGAATGTGCAGTGCAAACAGCCTGTCACATATACAATAGAACACCTATCTGCTCTAATAAGTGGAGGACACCGCTTGAACTTCTGGATGGGGACATTCCAGATGTTTCTTACTTTAAAATATTTGGCTGCTTAGCCTATTACACTGTCCCAGAGGATAAAAGACGTAAACTGGATCATAAAGCCAGGGAGACAGTCTTTGTCGGGTATGCACCCCACTCTAAAGGATATCTTCTTTGGGACATGCATACTCGATCCTTCATATTGTCAAGAGATGTGACATTTGATGAAGGATCCTTCCCATCCAACCTTGCCAAGGACAGCAAGGGAAAACAAAAGGAAAAAGTTACGCCTTTTGTCTTAGAAGGTGAGAGGCCTGTCCAGCCTCAACCAGCAATAGCCACAGTTCCTCAGGCTCCTGAAGACAAGGACACCGAGGTTGAGGAACAGGAGGTAGTGGAACCTCCTCAAGTAAATCCTGAGCCTACCACACCTGAAAATGAAACACATGACATTACTATCTATCAGACACCTCCGTCCCAAATAATGGAACCATCAGAACTCCCCCAAAGAACCCGTGCCAAGAGACAATCTAAGAAGAATGTTGGCAAAATTTCCCAACCAGTATTTACTAGGGAAAGTCCATGCTCTCAGCAACGTGACAAGGCTGTGCAGGAAGACTTAGATCTTGATACTGCCTGTCCCAAACGTTCACGTCGCATGAATCCTCGATTTTTCAATGAGGATAATGCTGAGTTTGTGCAGGGTTCTTCCAGACTTGGGCATATGGAGTTGCTAAATGCCGCAGGAGTCTCTTATAGAGATCCCCTGACTTTTCAGGAGGCAATGCAGTCTGACAATGCCAATGAATGGCTTGAGGCATGTAAATATGAAATTGATGCCTTAGATAAACTAGATGTGTGGCGCCTTGAGGATCTTCCAAAAGGAAGAAAGGTGGTCAAGTCAAAATGGGTTTTCAAGCTGAAACCAGATGGACGGTTTCATGCTAGGCTTGTGGCAAAAGGTTTCACCCAAATAGAAGGGGTGGACTTTGACGAAGCATTCTCCCCAGTCACCAGATTTGAATCACTCAGATTATTACTAGCATTAGCTATGCTAGAGGATTGGGAAATCCACCAAATGGATGTCAAGTCGGCATTCCTACATGGCAATCTGGATGAGGAGATATATATGGAGCAACCAGTTGGTTTCATCATTGCTGGTCAAGAGTCCAAAGTTTGTAGGCTACAAAAAGCTTTATATGGCCTCAAACAAGCTTCCCGAGCATGGAATCTACAGTTCCATGCAGTTCTCAATGAACTGGGCTTTACTTGGACATACTCTGATGCAGGAGTATATGTGTTTCATCAAAAGGAGGAGGATGATTCACTTTATGTCATTCTCTATGTAGATGACATTACTATACTTGGATCTTCCAATGATAAGATAATGTGGCTGAAGTCAGCTCTATCTAATCGATATGAGATGACTGACCTGGGAGAAATCCAGTCATACCTTGGAGTTAATATCACCAGGGATTGTCTTAACAAGACACTGGAAATTGACCAAGCAGCCTACGTTTTATCTATTATTGAGAAGTTTGGGATGAGGGATTCCAACCAAGTATATACTCCTCTTCCCTCTGGCACTGATGTACATCTGGTCAAATTTGAAGGCCAGGCATCTACTTCTGAAATAAAGAAGTACCAACAGCTGATGGGGTCTCTGCTATGGGTGCAGATTGGAAGCAGACCCGATATCAGTTTTGCTGTGGCGCGCCTTAGTCAATATGCTTCCAACCCCTCTCAAGATCACATGCGACTTGCAAAATATGTCTTAAAGTATCTTAATAGTACAAAAGACTGCAAATTGCGGTATTCTGGAGGGAATGGGGAGAGTGGCCTTCATGGCTTTGCAGATTCCTCATGGGGAGATCAAGAGGACTGCCGCTCTACCTCAGGCTACGTGTTTTTCTTGGCAAATGGTGCCATTTCATGGTGTTCCAGAAAGCAGAAAACAGTAGCACAGTCCACCACCAAAGCCGAGTACATGAGCCTCTCTGAGGCTGCAAACCAGGCAGCGTGGTATAGGACTTTTATGGAGGAACTAGGGTATGAGGTATCCTCCCCTATACTACTCCATTGTGACAATAAGGGTGCCGTAGATCTGGCATTAAACCCTGTCACAGGAAGGTGGTCAAAGCATATACCTATCAAGTACCATGCCATTAGGGGGTACATTGAATCGCACATAATTGACTTAGTGCGAACCCCCACAGGTGAGATGCTGGCAGATGGCTTTACTAAGTCTCTACCAAGAGCATCATTTGAAACCATGGTAAATGGACTTGGACTTATGCTGGAATGAGAGAGCTGGAATCTGGAGACTTTGTCTACCATTTTCACTTTCCCACCATGCCACATGAGCACGTTCTCGACCTCGAGAGTGACGCAAGAGGTGTGTAGACTTGCATAAGCGAATCTACAACTCGTATGCAAAGCTCACAAAGAGTTAGAGAAGTTGGATCTCTGGCTGGCGATATGCTCATTTAATTGTGATGGCAGTGTGCTCATCCAACTCATTTCCCATCTATGACCAGATGCCTTCAGCATGGAGGGATGTTGAACACAGAAGATGTTTGGTGATGCTTCAGGCATCAGGTGATTAGATTAGCTACTTTGTAGATTAGATTAGATACCGGAGTTTCGGACTATTTACATTATCATTATTACCTTCTTTCTCACATTCTGCAGTAGCTGACTGATGCACCATGTAACATGTGATTTCTGTAGTGGCCAATGGCCTTTCTCCCTCATGTTTGTTGTTTGGACTTTGTCTGGCACTTGTGGACTTATTCCCAGTGCACAGACCATCCCTTGGATAGTATATAAGGGTGTCTGTTTCGTCTCTTACACTTCAGAGTTTTCTTCATCTCTGAAGTGTAAGTCCCTTCTACATTACTTCCTACTTATACCTTTGACTAACCGCTCTCTGTAGCTAACTTGTCTTTAGGTCAGTAGTATAGTAATAGAGTTTTCTTCATCTCTGAAGTCTAACTTGTCTTTAGCTTAACCTGCTAACTCTACAGTCAGTATGCTGCGCACATGCCTGTTCGACACGTCTCACTCGGCGCGAGAACCGCAGACCCCTCCAATAGACAACGTGTCCCTCAAATACCAATCTCCGGATCAAAACTTAACAGACAGATCAGTAGCGCTAGATATTGAGAGTGCCTTACCGAGAACCAAAACTGCTTTGCCCTTCTTGCAAGCGACTCCCCGACTGATAGCACCCCACTCCATGCCAAACCCACGAATCCCGAACTCTTGCTGGAACCCCGACTGGAAGCAAGACTGCTCCAGGAACCCTTAGTAAACATCCATTGAAACGAATCTTGCAGCTGTGACGACCTCCTTCTCATTTGTCCTTCCTATCTGACTAACTGACAACATCGACCCGAAGCTGAAAAGGAACGCACGCTGGTTAGAATTATGAGAGGAGAACACACCTTTCAGGGGATATTGGGTCCCCTACCGACATACACACCTCGCGGTCGACCTCTACCAAGGGACGTGGTACCATGTCCGCCCTAACAATCTAGGACAGGACGAAGCTATTAGAATAGCCCCAAAACGAAACCAAACTCAATGCACCTGATGCCTCCAGAACCCCACCAAACCAAACACATCCTCCAACCGTCATTTGAAGTGCTACCAGCAGGAGCAAACCTGGACACATGTCTTTTCAGGTCAGGGACAACTATGGGTGCCAATATTGATTCGAGTGGCTTCTTCCATAAGGTACGATACAGACGGTTGGGCTTGCTCTTGGGGGTATATGGGACATTTTCGACGTAAGCGTGCGGGAACGCAAGTTGAACTGTCCGGAAGAAGTGTGCAATAGGAGCAAGCTGGACGTACAAGGGTGATGATAAGGCAAAGAAAACATACAGATACAATACGTTTACATGGTTTGCAAGGTTGCCTTTTGGGGAGCTGGGAAAGAAGTCGTTCGGCTTCCAAAGCACCAGATGACGACCACATTTCCTGAACCCCAACCTAGACAACGACAGCAATCAGCTAAAGACCCAGAAGAAGGACGCACCGACTTACTAGTAACCACGACACCCAAGGATGGGACGACCAGAGAATGAATTGAAGGGGTACCACCCCCATTGTTTGACGGAAACCGGGCAAAGGCAAAGCATTAGTGGACTCAGATAGAACTCCACATCTTCCTGAATAACCAAGTGACAATCATAAGAGAGGAGATAACCAGAGTGTCCTATGTGTAGGGCCAAATAAGAGGACCAAAAATTAATCAATGGGTGACGGAGAAGACAAGGTGGCTGGCCAATGTAGCCCACGCTAGAATTCAAGAGCCGCACCCATGGGAGAAATTCTGACAAGTGTTTCAGGCTGATGTAACCGCCAAGCAAAAAGTGTTACAACTTGTATTAGATGTATATCCTAAGTATCTAATTAATTGTGAACGCGTTTTGATCTTATCACTTAGATGTATATCCTAAGTATCTAATTAATTGTGAATGCGTTTTGATCTTATCACTTGTATTATCTATGTTGAACCAAACAAAGATACTAGTACAGACGTTCCAGGATAGCAGTCTGACATAATTGTGATTACACATAGATAACACAAGTGATAAAATCAAAAACGCGTTCACAATTAATTAGATACTTAGGACATACATCTAAGTGATAAGATCAAAACGCGTTCACAGTTACTTAGATAATACAAGTGATAAAAAACACGTTCACAATTAATTAGATACTTAGGATATACATCTAAGTGATAAGATCAAAAACGCGTTCACAGTTTATTAGATAATACAAGTGATAAAAAACGCATTCACAATTAATTAGATACTTAGGATATTGTTACGACCAGGGCCAAGTCTCCCACTTTTCTTTACCATCCCCAACACAGACCCCTCCCTTCCACCCACCCTCCACTTCTTGATCACGTCCCCATCCTGGGATCCCTCATGTGCCTTACTTCCTTCCCCGTGACCACTGTTTGTATATGCTTACAAGTTGTTTGTACTTATCTATGTCTTCGTTTATCTCTTATCTCCTTATCTCTAAGACCGGACACTTACTTAATTCCCTATCAGAAGCTAGGCTCTACGCCCTCCGCTTTCGTATATTTGGGCCCACATGACTCCATTATCTTATCTTTAGACGCTCACTCAATTACGTATATAAGTCCGCTGTATGTCACGGCTCTACTTTATTTTTCCTTTTCTTTTCTCCCTTTTGGATCACATGACTGTGGGAAGATTACCCAGCAGTCTCAACACGTGATCATGGGAATGTAGTCGTGACATGGATCATGTGACCGAGTCACATGTAATAGTCACATGCTGCTTAGTCAGCACAAGAGCCACTCAACAATAACAAGTCGATTCTCTATTGTGTTTACCACAATAGGCATAGCCCCACAGTCTAGACGGTTCTAGACCAAGTGGAGCTGTTATCAAGATAAGAAGAGTCCAGCCTAGAAGGTTCTAGGTAAGTGGAGCTCTAGATAAGGGCCCAGGTTGGGCCATGGCCAATTTTAGCACAGAATCATATGTATCAGTAGATAGACGTGTTCCAGACCTACGGGCTAGACTACATATCAGTTATCTACTCCACAGTGACGTCATTATGACATCACACTGTGGAGCATGATCAGTCAGCAGAGTAAAGCAGCTTACGAATCACAAAGATAAGGCTCAGTCAGCAATACAGCTGACTGATACTTGCTGATTCTTGCTTACACTTACTGCTTACCTCGTTACACTGAGAAATGTATATAAGACCCTCTGTAACAGCCTGTAGCCCCCATCTTGTCCTCTTGGGGCTGCAGGTGAGTAACTGTCTACACAAGTTCGATACATAGTGCTAATGGCATCCTGCCTCCCTGTGTGACTCGATCCTTTGGATCTTGTCCTCTTGGGGCTGCAGCTTCTTCTTCCAGTTATAGAGGCTCCCCATGAACAGAAGGTCATGTAGTCAATCACCAAAGCTGTAGGACGGTCGTAGAATACCTTACCTACGGTGTTGACAGTGGCTGGATAAGGTCCCCTGTTGTGTTAAGGGTTAGACACACCCTGAGGTGCTAGGGATAGGCACACTTAATTAAGCAGCACTTGGGGCTGCAGCTTCCTCCAGTTTCAGAATGCCGTCATCGTGGTTGAATAAACCACAGTGGGTGACACAGTTCCTGGTCATTGCTTAACGCGTGATGTTTGCCTCCGCGGTACGCCCAACGACAAAGGTCACTTCACCTTTGCCCTTCTTGCTTACTAAGTGTACACGGAGCTTCACCCATTACACTGTAGCTACATTGCAGACCTCAGACTCGACTTATTGAATACATCGGTGTTTGTCTTCTGGACCTTCCCTTTGAAAGCCTTGACTCGATCATCTCAGTACTTCTGGTACTTTCCGCTTACCATCGTCTTAGAGAACAGCCTCTTTGACTTTGACTTCTCATCAATCACTCCAAGGGACCCTATTGGTCTCTTATCTGATCACGAACGAACGCTGTCACACAAGTCGTGTGGAATGTCCTGCACCGGACGTAACATCAAGTCGAGTCTCCTCCCAACGTGGCTTCTTCCAGCCACAGTCAGACCTTGTTTAAAGAAGAGCTCATCGAACGCAGAGACGAGAATAATCTTTCACAACAGACACTTGGCTCTGCCGTCTGGAAAGACTTTGAATCCGAGTTTGGATACTACGTCTATCACAACGGAAGATACCAACCGGTAGAATACGACGACGAGAAAAGAGTTTGGTATCGTATCCGATACTTGGATCGCCGACACTCTTGGGTCACTACTGGACCCGCTCCATTTGAATTTGGATTAGGACTGTGGAGGGAGAACCCCCCGGCCATTGCCACTGACTCTGAAGAAGAGTATATAGAACCAGATGACGACACACCAGTATTAGCCTTCGCTACCCAGGTTGCACCAGAGATTGCTACGATCAGAGCTCCTGCATTAGCAACTCCCCAGATATCTACACGATCCACCGACACGATCCACCCCATCACCATGTCTACCATTGCGGCACAACTCCCTGACCCTACCCCAAACCCGCCACCCCCTCCTACCATAACTGTCCCAAACATCCCACCACCATTGGGACGACTCTCGGAGTAATGCCTCAGACATTCACAGGGGACCGCTCCCAGAGCAAAAAGTTCATTTTGGAATTTACCACCTTCCAGAACTTCAACCATGACGTCCCACAGATGGTCAACCCGTTTCAAAGAGCCAACCTCTTCCTGTCACTCGTTAGAGGGGAGGCTGTGGACGATTGGACGATGGAGCAGTTGGAGTGGCTAAATGAACAAGTGGCGTCTGGACGACGAACCACGAACCCCGTACTTTGGGAGACAGTCGCCCAACGATTTAAAGATGCCTTTACGGATGGGCAGGCTAAACAGAAAGCCGCAAGAGAGTTGAAAACACTAAAGATGGAAAGAGGGGATTTGGATGCATACGTTGCCAAATTCCGCAGCCTGGCCAACCGAGCTGGGTATGATACAGATGAAGAGGCCACATTGGACCTCTTCTCACAGGGACTCCCCAACCCCCTGGTAAAGAATATAATCCAGTTCCACCACCCACACACCTGGGACGACTGGGTAGACGCTGCACGCCACAACAACAGGACTACCTCGACTTTCAGACAAGGTTTGGGGTTGACACAAAGAAAGGGAAAATGAGAGACCAGTGGAAAGCAGCTTTTGGAGTAAAAGCACCAGGACACGCCCCGACACGGGATCCAAACGCCATGGATACTTCGGCAGACAGAACCCGTGTCCGCGCCACACTCACAGAAGATGAGCGGCAGACCCTTATGAAGGAAGGGAGATGTTTCCGCTGCAAAGCCCAAGGACACATGTCCCGAGATTGCCCAAAGAAGGGAGCACGCGTCGCTGAGGCCACTACTACCCCGGCCCCTGTTTCCAATAACCCGACCACCGTTGACAAACGCACCAAGGAAGAAAAGGCCCACGATATATGGGCAAATATGATGAAGAAAGCGAGGAAGTACGCGCTATTCTAGTGGAAAAGGCATTTGCCAAAAAGGATTTTTGACTGGCTCGACCCCATCGGCCTGGGCAAGAGCACTACATGTAACTTCTGTGTACACTAGTCGATTCAAATCGTTGAAAATACCAGTACATTTTGAAACTACACAGAAGACGGCCGACCGAGACGTATTGGTGGACTCTGGAGCCACCGATAACTTCATTAGCCAGCGACTCGTAAAAGTCCTGGGATTAGGGACACTCATGCTCCCTCAGGAAAAAAACATTTGGAACATAGATGGGACAGCCAACAAAGCTGGGAGAATCACACACTATACCGACCTAAGTATACAGGTCGGGAAGATACAAAGACAATCCGCTTCCTCATCACTGATCTCGGGACCGAAGACCTCATCCTGGGATATCCCTGGCTTGCGGCCTTTGAGCCAAAGATAAACTGGACGGATGCAACCATGAGTAAAGAATTCTACCCTGTCATCATTACGTCCCTGGGGTATGATTATGCGGTGCGACACCCTGCCATCCAGCCATTGTTATGGGAGAAAGAGCTACATGGGATGATCTAGAGTCCGGTGATCGAGTATACTGCTATACAACAAAGGCTTCCGAGTTGGCGCAAAAGCATGGAGGGACAGGAAGCCAAGACCTTTGAAAACACCGTCCCCAAAGAGTACCAACGTCACTACAAGGTATTCTCTGAAGAGGAATCTCAACGATTTCCACCTTCACGACCCTGGGACCACGCTATCGATTTCATACCAGATACCCCCCAGCTATCGACTGTAAAATCTACCCATTGTCACAAAAAGAACAGGAGGCGTTGACCGCTTTTCTGGAAGAACATCTTGCCAAAGGTTACATCCGTCCGTCAAAATCACCCTATGCGTCACCCTTCTTCTTTATTAAGAAGAAGGACGGCAAGCTACGTCCAGTGCAAGATTACCGGAGAATCAATGCCTATACAGTCCGAAATACCTATCCTCTCCCACTCATACCAGAACTCATCGACACCATGAGAGACAAAGCGTTATTCTCCAAAATGGACATTCGTTGGGGATATAACAATATACATATTCGTGAAGGAGATCAGGGAAAAGCTGCGTTCAAGACCAATCAAGGGCTTTTTGAACCTAACGTCATGTTTTTTGGATTGACCAACTCCCCGGCGACATTCCAAGCAATGATGAACCAATATTCCGAGAGCTCATACTGACGGAGAAGTGGTTGTTTACATGGACGATATCTTGGTTGCCACCAAAGACGATCTCCCTCATCATCGAGCCCGTGTCCATCAGGTCTTGGATATCCTACACGACCATGATCTTTACTTAAAACCAGCAAAATGCTCCTTCGAACAAAAGAGCGTCGAGTACCTAGGAGTCATACTAGAGGGAGGACGCGTACGCATGGATCCAGTCAAAGTACAGGGAATTAGGGAATGGCCGACACCCACGAGCGTCAAGGATGTCAGGTCTTTTATCGGGTTTTGCAACTTCTATCGGCGCTTTGTGAAAGGATTCTCGGGAATCGCTCGTCCGCTGAACGACCTCCTGAAAAAAGACATGCCATGGCATTGGGATACACCCCAACAGGAAGCATTTGAACGGATTAGAGACATCGTAGGAGCAGAACCGGTACTCATTCAACCAGATCTAAACCAACCCTTCGAGCTAGAAGTAGACGCTTCCCACTTTGCAAATGGAGCCTGTGCTGTACCAACACGATGACGCACAGATCCTGCATCCAGTAGCGTACTATTCAGAGACCTTCTCCCCAGCTGAACGGAATTACGACATCTGGGACAGAGAGTTGCTTGCCATTGTCAAAGCCCTACGTCACTGGCGACCTTATCTGGCTGGCGCCTCACACAAAACTGTTATCCACACGGACCATTCCAACTTGCTGTATTGGAAGGAACCTCACAAAATCAGTCGACGAGTAGCACAAGAGGTTTTAGAGCTCGAGGAATACAATTTTACCCTGAAACATATTGCAGGAAGCCGTAATGCACGAGCAGATGCATTGTCACGCAGACCAGACATGCATACCAGAGAAGACGACAATAATAACATCGTGGTCCTCCCGGAAGAAGTGTTCACACGAACTGCCGTGGTCAGCCTCCACGACATGGATTTATGGGCACAAGTCTCACAGAATATGAACCAAGAACTCTGCCAATCATGGGCTGACGCACATAACTTAAAGAAAATCAACGGCCTATGGTGGAAAGACGGAGATCGACTTGTTGTCACCGGTGGCGACAACATTAAGAGGGGGGTGATCCATTTTCACCACGACCTTCCCTCTGCTGGCCACCCTGGCATCGCCAACACCTACACCCTCACTAAACGAGATTACTGGTGGCCCAACATGAAAAAGGACGTCGAGAGTTATGTGCAAGGATGCGCAGCGTGTCAGGCAAACAAGGTTAACACACACCCGAGAGTCCCACCAATATACCCCATCACGCCTACTGCATCGACCCCATTCCAGACCATTGCTATGGATTTCATAGTCAAACTCCCTAAGTCACAAGGGTTCGACTCCATCCTTACGATCACCGACCATGACTGTTCGAAGGCAGCCCTTTTCATACCATGCAAAGAAACGATCACAGCTGAAGGAGTGGCAAAACTATATCTTGATCATGTTTACCGCCACTACGGACTCCCCCAGAAGGTCATCTCCAATGAGACACTCGGTTTACATCGGCATTTGCACGAGCCCTGTGCAAAACATTAAATATCACACAGAACATATCCACAGCATACCATCCACAGACCGACGGACAGTCAGAACGTACCAACCAGTGGCTAGAACAGTATCTGCGGTTCTGGTGTAATGGACGACAGGATGACTGGGCCCAATGGCTCTCCACAGCAGAGTTCGCCCACAACTCCTGGCCCAATGGGACAACAAAGGCACCCCATTCTCCCTTATCATGGGCTGGACCCCGCGAACCACATGGGTAGATAAGCCCACCAATGTACCATCCGTAACCCAGCGTATCGACCAATGGAAGGAGTTACAACAATCGGCCAATGAGAATCTGCTGAAGGCGCAAGAGCTCTTATCAGCACTGCCTCACAAGTTCACACCGTATCAGGCCAATGAATGGGTCTGGCTTGAAGGGAAGAACATTCATATGTCACATCCCTCTGCCAAGCTAGCGCCCCGACGTCACGGACCTTTCCAGATCAGAAGGAAACTGTTGGATGTTTCATATGAACTTGAACTCCCTGAGAAATGGAAGATCCATCCGGTCTTCCATGCACGATTACTGACCCCGTACAAGGAAACTTCCATGCATGGTGGAAACTTCCCAAGACCTCCACCTGACCTCGTTGATGGAGAAGCGGAGTGGGAAGTGGATCGCATTCTGGACTCGTCCCGAAGAGGCCGAGGGCGCAAGTTACATTACCTGATCAAGTGGAAAGGATTCCCAGACTCTGACAGTTCGTGGGAACCCGCCGGGAATATCTTCGCTCCGGCCCTCATCACGGAGTTCCACTTACGACACCCCCAAGCGCCCAAAGCATAGTTAAAAGGAGACGATTCTCAGCCTCAGATAAATCCCCAGAACAACGCTTTACCAGCAACGTCCTATTACCCATTAAAACATGTCTTCTTCCTCCTTTATCACTGCCTCTGCCGCCGTCGACGCCTTCACCGCCACCCATGTCGTGGTGGAAGCTTTCCCCTCTGCTCACCCTTCCACACGTCCCTGCTCTCCCATCGACTACGAGGCCGCAGAGGAACGAGTCAAAAACCAGTCACCAAACCCCAACGACGACTTCGACCACTCTGAAGAACCACACCCAAACGACCTCGTCGGCATGGAGCAGGATGATGATGTTCCCGAGTTCCCCTTCTTTACCAACAACCCAAACTCCTCCATGTACTTCCCGCTCGAAATCACGATGGCTGATGGAACGAAGGAAATAGCTAAGTACATCTTTTACACCAATGGAGGGATGGATGTCGCAGGATGCATGAAGAAAGACGGGCCTGTTTACGGGGCCCCCGTCTATTTGGAAGAACGGTACACAGGACGTCTTCATCACACAATGAGTGATGAACAGCTAGGACACCTTGCAGCTGACGACCCTCGAGCATTCGCGATCGATGAAGTACTGAACGACATGCGCCTTCCGCGTCTCAAAGCTGAGGTAATGAGACTGCGGAAGACTCTCACACTGCGCACCACGCTGAACACCCAGTACAAGGAGTATGCGAAACAGATGACGAGGCTCACGAGGGGATGTTCCAAGTAGAACAGGAGTTGACGGAAATCCGGAAAAGGCTAGAGAAGGGGGACGCATACCAGACCATCACGGAAAGGTACGCAGACACTTACGCGCGACCCCTCCCACCACGATCACTAGGAGCTGCACCACAATTACTGCCAAACCAGTTTGAGATGCCGCGGATGCACGAGAACCCCGAGGAGAGACATGCTGGCGATGTGATAGCAAGTATCACATTAGTTGGAATTGCCCCTTAATCGCAAGTGGTGCCGTCATTGCCGCAGTAACCTACACTGGAGCCGATTCTGTATTTTCCGCCACATGGGGGTCACTCCAACAATTGTCAACCCTTCAGGATGGTGTGGTAAATGCCTGCACCACAATGCAGGTCATCGCGAGTTGGACTGTCCGGTTTACGACATGTGCCCCCAGTGTGGACGACGTGGCCCCTACGGCTTCCTGCGCACGCACCAATGCGCGGCCGACGAGACATATACCATGGAAGATTGAAACTTGGCGGATGATTACGTGGACCTGGTGCAGGATGATGATGGTGCGCGTTTCTAGCTGGGTCAGCTCGAACCAGAAAGGAGGGTGATGTTACGACCAGGGCCAAGTCTCCCACTTTTCTTTACCATCCCCAACACGGACCCCTCCCTTCCACCCACCCTCCACTTCTTGATCACGTCCCCATCCTGGGATCCCTCATGTGCCTTACTTCCTTCCCCGTGACCACTGTTTGTATATGCTTACGAGTTGTTTGTACTTATCTATGTCTTCGTTTATCTCTTATCTCCTTATCTCTAAGACCGGACACTTACTTAATTCCCTATCAGAAGCTAGGCTCTACGCCCTCCGCTTTCGTATATTTGGGCCCACATGACTCCATTATCTTATCTTTAGACGCTCACTCAATTACGTATATAAGTCCGCTGTAGCTACATTGCAGACCTCAGACTCGACTTATTGAATACATCGGTGTTTGTCTTCTGGACCTTCCCTTTGAAAGCCTTGACTCGATCATCTCAGTACTTCTGGTACTTTCCGCTTACCATCGTCTTAGAGAACAGCCTCTTTGACTTTGACTTCTCATCAATCACTCCAAGGGACCCTATTGGTCTCTTATCTGATCACGAACGAACGCTGTCACACAAGTCGTGTGGAACGTCCCGCACCGGACGTAACAGATATACATCTAAGTGATAAGATCAAAAACGCGTTCACAATTAATTAGATACAAGTGATAAAATCAATTCTGCATAACCCTATATATAATATATTGTGTGTCTTTACTAGTGAGGCAGGGTGGCTCAATGGTTAGAGCACCGGACTGAGCTTATACCTGGCGGTCTTGGGTTCAATCCCTAGATGTTGCCATTTATTTTCTGGCATGTGGGTCAGCATTTCATATGCTCTTTGATAAATGTCATTCTCATTATGATATGACTATTACTACACTACTACATTCTTATTACATAATTTTCATATTGTAGGACCGGTTTGGACTGGTTGTGGACCAGCAACCAGACCAAAAAGGACCGTTTTTCAGTCTTTTCGTGGTCCGGTCCGGTTACCTGACATAAGGTGCAACCGACAACCGGTTGCGGTTGCCAGTTGTGTCCCATTATGGTCAAAAAACCGGACCGGACTGGACCTTTAAACACTAATCATATGCACTGACCAGACTGGCCAGTTCGATCCATCTAGGATCTCAATTGCAGCAGAGGGTGGGAAAGTAAATGCAGGTGCCATGGTGCATGTAAGCAACGATTTCCAATCTGGGTAGAGGAGCTGTCAGACCCAGATCGTGAAGACCGATCAAGTCCCAATGTATCCAACTGTACACTCTGAACTGCAAAGGGTCCAGTCCTGATTAGGGATTGCTCACACATGCTTCAGCATTGCCACACTCCATCACATGGCTCGCGCAAAGCCCAGTGAGGGGTAGTGTTTAAAAGTCCAGTCCAGTCCAGTTTTTTCAATATATTTCATGTGGACTGGACTGGCAACTGGTCTACAGTAACTCAAATATACTGCAACTGCAGACTGGACCACTTAGGACTGGTCCATACCAGTCCAGTTTTGGTCCAACAACTGGTTGCAACCAGTTTTCATGCAACCAGTTCAGAACTGGTCTGAACCAGTCTGAACTGGTCAGAGGTCAGTTCCCAGACACTTTCAAGACAAGAGATGTGCTAAAGTTAACCACATAAACTAAACTGTAGGAATATTGGTCATATATCATGGACTGGTTATTACAAGGAAAGATTAGATTAGATAAAGACAGAGCATTCTAATATAGATAACTACCATTAAACACTGCACAGAATGCAGATAGTGATGGATGCATAAGGCTTAAGGCAATCAGAGACACTCAGAATTGTGCATAGAGCAAGTATATTACTATTACTACTATCCTACAAAGTTTCAGATCAGATCTTGCATCTGATCTGAAGTGAGACAAGAATCAGTTACAGTGACTCAAAAAGGTGATTCAATGATGCATCAGATTAAATTGCCTATATCTCCATGAATACCACTCATAATTACATCATTCCTTTTTGGTATAAAGCTATTATGTACATCTGCCAGGCCTACACCAAACATGTGGCTCTGTTTGGCCTAGCTTTGTTATTAATTTACAAATAACCAGAGAGTGCCAAACATTGAATCACATTTTTGAGTCACTGTAACTGATTCTTGTCTCACTTCAGATCAGATGCATGATCTGATCTGAAACTTTGTAGGATAGTAGTAATAGTAATATACTTGCTCTATGCACAATTCTGAGTGTCTCTGATTGCCTTAAGCCTTATGCATCCATCACTATCTGCATTCTGTGCAGTTTTCAATGGTAGTTATCTATATTAGAATGCTCTATCTTATCTTATCTTTAAGGCACCAAAAAGACCGGTCCAGACCGGTCCATACCGGTCTAGTCCGGTTTTTAGGCAGTCTATCATTGTTGATGGACTGCAGACTGCATGTGTGAAAAATTGGGGCAACTGCAACTGGTGGTCCAGTTGCCATCAGTCCAGTCTGGTCCGGTTTGCAGTCTTTTTTCAGTCCAATGGACCAGACTTTTAAACACTATGAACAACTGGGGCATCTTGTGGCTGACAACCCCCAGGCATTTGCAATTGACGAAATACTGAATGACATGCGCCTTCTGTGTCTCAAAGCTGAAGTAATGAGACTGCAGAAGACCCTTACACTATGAACCACACTCAACAACCAGTACCGCGAATATGCAAAACAGATGACATGTGATGCTTTTTGTCGATGTAATGGTTTGTGACGTGTTTGTGACACACTTGTGACAGTTTTTCGACCCACACACATTTGACTTTTGTTTCAATGTTCAACACTTCTCACTCTGAGTCATGTGACTGGAGCTGATGGACCTTTCTTATCTAATCGCTAAATTCCTCGGACTGACTTGATTGACACTGATCTGCTTTTGGAGTGGGTGCAACACCACTTACAATTCCTGCTTCAGTTCCCACTAGAGATTCACATGTATATTTACTATACTACATTCTACTTTACTTACAAAGACACTAGAATACTTGTATTTAAGTAGGACACACTGGAGAGACAGACTTTAAGTCTGTTCTCTTGTATCTAATACAGGTCTACTGTTCTTCACCAGAATCCCCTTGAACTTCCTAAGCTGCAACTTAGGAAGCCTTCACCCAGAACCTCCAGCAGGGCCTATTGCCTCTGCTTCAACTTGCTTCTTGCATGTGTGCCCCTCTTGCTTTGTGTGGGCCTTGAACCTTGAACATGGCCCTTGTGGTTTGCCTTGACACCTTGAATCAACACGTGCCCCTCTTGTATCTTGTGGGCCTTTAGCTTGAAACAATGACTGACACAGCAGAAACCTGGCTGTGACATGACGAGACTCACAAGGGGGATGTTCCAGGTAGAGCAGGAGCTGACGGAGATTCGGAAGAGGCTGGAGAAAGGAGATGCATATCAAACCATTGCTGAAAGGTATGCAGACACTTATGCACAACCTCTCCCGCCACAGGTGTTGGGAGCAGCACTGACATTGCTGCTGAACTGATTCAAAATGCCACACATGCATGAGAACCCCCAAGGAGAAATGTGCTGGCGATGTGATAGCAAGTATCACATCAGCTGGAATTGTCCCCTTAATCACAAATGGTGCTGCCACTGTCAGAGCAACCTGCATTGGAGTCGATTCTGCATTTTCCACCATCTCAGTGTCGCCCCAACGATTGTCAACCCCTTGGGATGGTGTGGCAAGTGTCTGCATCATAACACGGGACATTGAGAGCTCGATTGCCCTGTCCACAACATGTGCCCCCAGTGTGGACGACGAGGCCTGTATGGCTTCTTGTGCACTCACCAATGTGCTGCAGATGAAACCTACACCATGGGGGATTGCAACTTGGTGGATGATTACATGGACTTGGTGCAGGATGATGATGGTGCGCGTTTCTAGCTGGGTCAGCTCAAACCAGAAGAGGGGGTGATGTTACAACTAGGACTGAGTAACCCTCTTTTCTTCACTCTCCCTAACATGAACCCTGCTCTCCCGCCTACCCTCCATTTCTTGATCATGTCCCCATCCTGGGATCTGTCACATGCCTTACTTCCTTCCCCATGACTGCCTTTGTACATATTGACTCATTGTGTATACTTGCTTATGCTTCCTCTTATCTCTTATCTCCTTATCTCTAAGACCAGACACTTACTTAATTCCCTATCAGAAGCCAGGCTTTACACCCTCCACTTTCATATATTCAGGCCCACTTGACTCCATACCCCTTATCTTTAGATGCCCA
>WTXG01000461.1:0-21330 GCA_022496185.1 Multifurca ochricompacta | reverse complement strand
AAATATGCAGACGGCTAACGGGGTTCTATGCAAGAACCCCCACCCTCGCCACCTCTATGTCGTGGTGTGCAGCCACGGCCTTTCTCCAGACTTGCGCCTCCATGGAACCTTAAAACTAATACACTAACACTAACAACCAGCTAATCAGTATTAATTGCTAACCTCGGTTATCACCTACAGGACACCGAAGTTACAATAACCACAACCAATACAACAGCAAAGGAACGACAAGACCTCCTGCGACTAGCTAAGAGAAGCCCTGAACACACACCGCCACGCCATACCTCATCCCGGATGCAACCACCCCGAAATGCCACCCGCAAAAAGGCCAGAGAACGCGCCCACAAAAAGTGGGTCACAGCATGGCCTGGGAGAAAGACGGCGTCAACCCGGAATACATCAGTTCTCCAGAACTCACGCAGCCACGCTACCTCCGGACGGGAAAAACCACCCACTATGGGTGGCATTTACGGAAGTGCCAGGCTCAGGACGCCCGAGCTATGACCGACATACAACGAGCACTGCACTAAGATGGGCTAGTGGCCATGCATTACTCAAACAAAAAAAACCTAGACATCCCACCAGACCAACTATATTGATGGCTCATGTACTCTTTCATTGCCGACTTCACGATACAGTGCGGAAAGAACTCCAAATCATCCAAATCCCACCACTGGCGACCCATATGAAGGGCCAACCCTCAGAGACCAATTGACCACCCCACCCAGCCCGATCCCCAAGAGAGGATATGCGCACCTACTTTACCGAACGCGCCCGAGATCTTCTGCAATTCCTATCTCGCACAAGAGCAACGTTCGTTCCCATTTGCAACCGACGAAGAAGCCGAAGCGCAACGCGATCGGGTGGAAAGGGACAATACAGCCTGACAAGGCAACAAGGAGCACACAGAACAACCCCCCCATGATTCATACTCAGACACCACACCAGTTATCAGCCTTCAGTCACAAAAAGACGCTGGGATCAACCTAGCACCCCACCAGTCACGCTCTTACAATACCAATAGGCTACTAATCAGTAGAGTACCAGATGTATTTACATCAACCGCACCTGTCTCGCGGCTCACGCGGTATAAAAATCGATTTAAAAAAAAAACGATGGAAGTTCCAATGATCAAATCATACGTTAAACATGAAATCCTCATCCACAACATCCACACTACCCAACTTGAGAACAAATTCCGAATTTGCAGCCAGTGGCGTCGTGCTTGCCTGTACCTTCGTTGCCTTCTTAATTGTTCTCATCGCCGTCGTGGCCGGGCGCATGGAGGCAGAAGTGGCCGGGCGCGCGGGTATGCGGGATGTTACCAGGGCAGGTGCAATGCGCGACATAGGAAATACGCGCCTGCCGCGGTTGCTGGCCGTGCGGGAGGGTTTGGTTTGATGCCTTCCTCACTGAATGGGTCGCAAGTGTGGGGACTAATCGTGATTCCTGTCTGCGCTTCGACGGGACGGGAGGCACTGATTGTACTGATTGCTTGAGGGGGCGCAGCTCGCGTATCGGCAGTGCAGCTCCAGGCATGCCTTTCATCGCACGGGGTTGCGTCGTCGTTGGCACGTTGGCGCTCCGTTTGGAAGTTGTGCCTGAACTACGTAGCTCTGTAAAAGGGCTCGGATCATCTGTGGAGGATCGATAAGTGGAGTGATGAAAAAGTGCGAGAAATAGTTACTGGCCATCTTCCTGCAACTCAAAGAAGTTCCACTGAGAGGGTGATGTAGTAAAGCCACTAGCTTCAAGCAACCCTTTGTCGTCAATATTTTCTTTTTCTGCGGCATAAAAGCGATCCGTCGCATCATCCCTCGGAAGGGAGTGCATCACGTCGAAAAGCTGCGCGCCTAAGAGCTTGTAGTCAGGGACATCAAAATGTGGTGTGTATGGCGGGTCTACGCTGCGTATTGACTCAATGCAATATGGCGAACGGTGGTATGCGCACCAATGGCAGTGGGAGGCATGTACTCAATCTCATCATAATCGTCCAGTTGGGTTTCTTCACCTTGAGTTTCAGGGACTGTCATCACAACATCATCACCTTCTACAATGTCCCAGTGGTTTCCATTTGTGACTGGAGTCTCGAACATGGGAGCTGAGCTGTGGCGTCCACGCACGGTCTTCCTTGCCGAGCTGGGAAGCAAGGTATGTCCAGACGTCAACGGGCCAAAGTTTGCATCTCGCTTAATTATGTTTCCACTTGTAGCACCCGGAGATGAGTCATCTATTATGCGGCGCTGACGATTGGCAAAAGGTGTCTTGTCCCCCAGGGGCGAGCAACAACGGTAGATGGACCTTTTGAGGACAACAACTGCTTGGAAAGCTTCCTAGACTCTGCGGTATGCTGTAAAAGCGGAGTACAGAAGTAGATGATAATTCGTACTAGGAGATCCACCCCCAAGCGGTGACTGCAAGTGCACTTTATGAGTTTTCACCGTGCGGGGACCATGTGGAGCGTTTTCCTGAAGTATGCCCTTAGCCTTTTGAAGTGCTCGTCCTGGAGTTCTTGTATGAAGGGGGTGACTCGCGATAAGAGGAACTGGGCGGGAAGTGAACATGTCCTGTGTGTCTGTGTGGCTTTGGTCAAAGTAAGGCTCAACTCTCAGCTTCAGTTCGCGTCGAGGTCACGCGGTCACGTGAACCTCTCCATCATATTTCGGATAACCGGCCCGGACGGAGGAGATCTGAAGTAAATGCACAAGCGCGACTAAAATACACCGCGCTCCCCCATATAGATTGTCAAGTATTGTACACATAAACTATACCAAAGGGGGCTGTAGAATAGCCCTGTTCGAAAACGTCCCCGTCCGTCGCTTCATCGCTCTAAAACTCTTGCTCACTACCCCGCTCGACTATTTTCTCTCTAAGACCAAAGCTCATCTTCCCTCTTCAACTTCCTGTATGGACACAGGAATTTAGCCTGCGCTAGGTATTGCTATGGTGTTGCCTTCAACTTCACAAGAGGAATATGACATTTTACGCACCAGGGCTTACTACCCCCTTTGATTCCTACGTTTCGAGGAATCTTTCCACACACCCCACTTGCCGAGTGCTAAGGCCTTTACCCCCACTAAAGAAGCTGCGTATTCTTGCATTTTCTCTAAGCGAGTGCAGTTTTCTACGATTTGGTCCACCAGTGGGTATGGGTCGTAGATGGTAGATCCCTTGTATAGTTTCAGATTGAATGAGTGGACTGTTTTCCAATGCGTTTTGAAGGCGTCAGGACGGTCTCCTGTCCAGGCGCAGTCGGGATGCTGACAATAGATCCAATGCGAAAGGTATAATAACAGATGTCGCCTTTTGTCTCGTGGACGGTTAAATCTGGTCCCACAAATGGGACAATGCAAATCGCGCACAAGCTCGTTCGATGCAGGTGCACCGAGCGAGATGTCGGCAATTTCATCCGAGAGGATAGCTGGTGGCTGGACATATCCCCCTGGGATACGACTAACGACCGGCATAGGGACCGCCTGTGTTACCAGGGAGAACCGTGAATTGTTTTGCTCAATTGGGATGTGTGGGACGTCAACTTACCTGGCCATAGGATTGCCCAGGAGATACGAGAGACGCATTGCTGTGCAGGCCCGATAGACGATCATATGAAGAATGGTTAGCCACTGCCGCCCATGTTTGGGCTTGCCCTTGCCAGTGTTCTTGAACTGAAGTTTTATAAGCCCCAGAGCGAGGTGCGAAGGAGAGTCCAGGAAAACTTAGGATTTGGGTTGCGAATGCCGGGGTTTCTGTGAGGTTAGTATCCTTTCCTTCGCCTTGTGGGTGAGTGAAATATGCCGAAGGATCAACGAAAGTAGAGCCCCAGAGTTGTTGGTTATTACTGGGCTCTATCTGTCGAGAAAAGGCGACGTCCGTCAATGATGTATAGTTGAATGAAGTGAAAACCAACTCGGTACGAGCCGGAGTAGTAGGAGTTAGTCCCGAGACTACCAGCGTTCCAGATGTTTGGGTCATCCATGGAGATATCCCCGGCATGGATGTGGTCTTCCTAGTATTTAAACAACTCAAAAGTTGAGGGCACGCAAGGCACATAATCACATCCTCTTGAACCTAATGTTTTCGCTGGGCGCCGTGCCGACGAAAGAAATGAGAATGATAGTGCCGGGATGTACAAATCAGTCGGATGGGGCCATGCTTACCAAATATCGCTTGCAACACGGGTTGACTCTGCGCAGGATGTTTTCCCAACCTGATGGCTTTCTTCGTCGAGGAAAAAGGCTGGCGTTCCAAGAGAGTGAATAAAATATCATAAGGACGTGGGTTTTAGAGGAAGAAGAAGGTGGTGAAGCAGCAGATCCTAGAGTTAAGCAGACCTCTCGCTATCGAGGCTGAGCAGCTGTTCTAGGGCCTAGGGTAGTAGGACTTGGAATAGTGTGATGTAAGTAGAGTGGGCAAAGGCGGCGGTCCATGGTAGAACTCATCAGAATGAAGGGCCAACGTTGGTTTGAGTAGTGCCAGGGCCAGTGCCATTTTTCACGCCAATACAACCGCAATCTGTCCCATTCTGGATCATAACGTAAGATAACGATTGGGGAGGGGAACGAGGCTCGGTGTGCCGACGTTACTTCTGGTTAGCATGGGCACATTGGGGGTTTCTTCTTGGATAGGAGGGGAGGTATGGCTGTAAGACGCTGCAGAAAAACTGCTGTAGAGGTGCCGCCTAGAAAACCGCTGCCCTTCCCACGCCGACCAACGTTTATGAAACTGGGGAGGGGTGTTTACAGTGTTGTGGAGTGTTTTCTGAGAGGCTCTGTTTTTGGCGCCCAAAGCTCAGAAATTTGATTCGCCCCTTGCGTTTTTCCCTCTGCTAGCCCAATATTTTTTCTCCCTCTTGATACAGATGCGATACTGTGTCCGGGACCTTCCCCCCATTCACGCGATCACTGTGAGGAGAAGCACCTGCGATAGGCTTGCAGCCAAGCATTGATCCGGAGTTTTTGTGCACTAACTTCGTTCCTTTGCTGGCTGTTTAATTTACCGGGCAGATCCAACGCTTTTCGAAAGCCGCGTTGCCTATTTGAAGAAGTTTCCTTCCCATAGCCGAATAGAGATAGAAGTCGAATGATCGAAGCAAGTGTGCCGTACTTAATGCCTTTGAAGATCGTCAGGTCATTCCGCTGAATGATTAGAACCATCCGCAGGTTTCTGGCCCGACAGATGCCTCAATCAGCGAGTATCTTGCGACTGTGAGTTCTATTAACCCATTCAGTTGATACCTAAACAAGAATACTGCGCATAGGTAGTTAGGTTAGCAGCTCCAGAATCAATGCTGATAATGGGGCTTTGCCAGAACAGAATTCACTCTCAAGTTACCTTTTACAAACCGCACCAGAGGGGCGACCTGATATTGCTTCTATCAGCTCTAACTCTTGCGCAAAAACTTCTTCGGACTGCGCCCAGTTCACTGGTCTCTGCCCAGTCCCTCATCCTCGTCGCTAGGACGTTTCATCGCTAGGACGACAGCATATTGAGCGAGAGCGACACCTCCGCGAGCACCAGACATCACGTGATGCAACCATCGACAGTTAGATACTTTGGCAATCTTATCCCATCCTCGCGTAGATTTACCGATGAAACCAGGCTCGGTATTCGTATATATAACTTCTGCGACGCCTAACAAGCGGTGTCTCGGCACTACGAATGGTCTCGTGCAAACGATGGTCTCGATTCAATTAGACAGTACTTTCCTTAAAGAATCTCCGAAGAACGAAAGTATGAAATAAGTAAAAGTGAAATGAGAACGAGCTTCTTCATATTTTGCTGATACAGTCTCAGATTGTTCTTCCTTTCGACGGCGGGTGTGAAGGTCACCCAAATCAAGCATTTCCTCCTATTCTGCCCTTACCACACCCATATCCATTCATGCCACTCTTCTTCGTTGCCGCCGCAACACCCAGTACCTTACAACATTTGCCAGAACACGGCTTTGTGAGCGTGCATGTAGATTGCGCTGTGGATTCTTGCAGGGACCCAGGATATTGGGAACCTTTTTCGGCCCTTATTTGCGTTCTGTGACAGCAAATCATCCGGCGTGTCTCGGCGTTTCCGCAGAGGTCCATTCATAGTATGGGGTAATCGGTCCGCTTCTTCATTCATACCATTAAGTAGTTGCTTATGGATGATGGGGAGACCCGCCTGAGTGCTATGGCTCTGGCAATGTATAGGCTATTTCATCGCACAATAATCTTAAACTCCAGAAGATGAGCCCTATCATCGATATTCCGGTTCACAGCGCCGATTCGCCATTTTTACGAAGATGATAAGTGTATCTACAAAGTAAACTCGAAACGCGGGTGGCGATCTCCAAGTCTCCTGCGCTCTTCAGCCGAGTCCCACCCTCCCTTCTCCGTGCCTTCTCCTTGAATCTGCAAGAGCCTTTCTACCTCCCTCCGCTTCTCTGTGTTCCGTACCTTGAGGTACACAATAAGACATACAGAGGTGGTCGCAATACCAAGTGAGAAGGCTAAGTTGATACTAGTCGCTTTATGGAATCGCGGGGGGTCCGTAAACAGCCACGTTGATAAGATGCCCCCGACACTGGACGCGGCAAGAACGATGGCCACGGCAGTCGCGCGACGGTAGTGGGGCTGCGTATTGTTCGTAGTCCACGTTGCGAGACAGGGTGTGATGCCATAAATGCCTATAATTTGGAGATAGAGTGCACCGTAGTCAGCGCTCTTGTGCTTCGAGCCTAAATACATGAATAATCAACTGTAATTCAGTCGTGGTGTTCACAGCGGAGAAATAAACAGACGGACCGAGAAAGATGGCGTAACCGGTGGCCGCGATGAGCGCACAGAAAGTAACCATCACACCACGGTTCTTATACTTATCACAGAAGTATGCGGAAAGTATGCTGAAAACGAACGAGCAAGCATACGGCGGAACCTGAGTAAGGCGTGAGCAGCATGAGCACCTTAAATGAGTGAGATGAGCCCACTGTCAACAACTGTGTGCGGTTAGGGGAATGGCCAAGCGCGTTAACGATCGTGGGTATGCTGTAGTAGATGAATCAGATTGCAGATAGATAGAATGTAAGTCGAAAATAGATACAAGTTAGCGAGTCCGAAGACCTATCATATAATCACTCAATATTTGCACACGAGAAAAAAACCTGTGCTGCAGTCTCACCGTTACACCATTGAAAAACAAGGAAAGTGCAAGCATAAGAACATGGGGTGCATTCGTAAGCGCACTTGCAACCTCACTCCAACTGAACGCTTCCTCATATTTGCCATCGGTGTCAGCGTCACCACTCCAGTGATCCGCAAGGTCACGGCAATAAGCTTCCCGCTCCTCTTCAGTGAGAAGTTTGATGTCCCTCGGTGATGCAGGAACCAAGAAGAAAGTAACAAGGGCAAAGAAAATAGTGAAAACGCCCTCCTAAGTCAGGTCAGGTGTTAAGAAGACACACAAGGAAAAATGTGCTAAAAATGACAGACCAAAATGAATATCCACTGCCATCCAGCGATGCCACGTTTGCCATTGAGGTGCTGGATTCCGAAAGCAAGAAGACCTGAGAAGGCCCCGCGAGAGAGCTGACACTAAACATCGTCGCAAAACGGATTGCATGGCATGACGCTTGTAAAAGTTGGAGAGTAGAAGAACGATACCAGGAAAGAGGCCACCTTCAAAGAAATCTCGTCTATGAGGGATCATCTGAATGGATACAAGTAGACAATACCTTCAAAAACACCAAGGAAGAAACGACACGCGAGAAGACCGTGATATGAGTGGACAGCACCTGTACAGTACTATGAGCACCAGGAAAAGCAGTACATGAGAAGAATCAGTACCCTGGGATGCACAAGCGACTCCCCAAAGGACTACCATAACCGGAAGAGTCACATTGGCACCAATCCGTTTCATGAGTAGGTTCATTGGAAGCTCCATAAGAGCGTTTGGGATACTTTTAGCGATCAGCCAGAGATTGACGGGGATATAGGGGACGCACTAAGTGATAGTCAGAGCAGTTGAAAATTGACTGGAAGTCATGTTGAGATCCTTCGTCAGCCCTGCCACGCGGGCATTACCTATGTTTCTTTGATGTTGTTAAAATCGGGAATGAGAACACAGAAAATATACATACGATCTATCCTACAGACAACGCAGATTGTTGTTATAGAGTTCAACGATGAGAGATTGGCGAGGGCTTACTAGGAATGACAAAAGATCTGAAGAGGGAATGAACTAAGATCTATACTAGTAGGGAGGAAGGTGAAAGAGAGATCTCACAATACATGGCAACGATAGGGATGAGATAGAAATCAATCTTCAAGGTCGCTCTTCTGAGGACTTTAGGGTCTATAGGATGAATATGCTCGCGGTCATCGCCGTGTATGCTTGAAATGACATCGGAGCCGTCTTCCTTGTTGAAAGTAGGGGAACGGTCAGACTTAATCAGAGCAGACATGAGAAATGCTGAATGATGCGCGGAGGAAAAAAGAACAGAGATGGGGAATATGTTTCATCTTTACTCTCAATTTTTTAACGCAACGCAACGCAACGCAATTCTGGTTATGAGTTGGATTGCTGTTGGAACAGGACCCCCGATACCGATCTGTTGAGACGGGCCGGATCGGACAGCCAGGGTGGACTCGATCATCAGATCAGATCGTGATACGATAAGATAACTGATTCAGACAATTTCCACACTGCACCTTGGACCTTCACTATGACCACGTACATTAACACATTTCTTTGTTTTACTCTTTCTTGCAATTCTTTCATTTATCACTGTGGTAGTTTTCCTAACATCTTATCTGCTCCCCACTTTTGTAAGGATGGTTCGGGCGTTGAGTATGAAACCTCCAGCTATCGCCCCGCCCAGTTAAACTTATCCTCTCTTTCATTACAAGCCCTGTATTAGAGCACTTATGAATTAGTTTCAAACATTCGATGTATATCAGCACATGCACATCCTAGCCTGCCCGTCAATTCCTTTCACTACCTCTGTCACCTCCCCGTCTTTATTTCCAGGTTTTCACCTCTCCGTCTACACCTCTCCGCCTTTATTGCCTGGTTTAATCTCACTTGTCTCCTTTCATACTAATTCATCCTCTTCTGCTTCACAACTAGTGCTTGTAGTACACCAGCCAGTGAGCTAACAGAAGCAGAAATCAAATGGCATTTCTCTCCCTTTCTCTTTTTTCTTTGTGTGCTAAAGAACTTCTTGACAATGTCAAAGCGCAAGGTCAAATGGAATCAGAAAGCAGCGTATTCGCAAGTACAAGCACAGTACACCCTCGTTCAAAGTCCTAGTTATCTCGGGCTCCCTCTTCTCTCTCTTCTTCTGCACCCCTCTCCTTTCGGGAACACTTTGCCTCTCACTCACTGCGGATTGGATCCGTACACTTTGTAGGCAGGACTTATCTCCCTCAGTCCTCGTCTACTCGCGATCAGTAGTACTTTGCTTTACTGTAAATCTCAATTCGGTGTATATTCCTAAGGTCATTTCGGCAATGAATATCCAAGGAAAGAAAAGGAAAAGCACTGAGTTCATAAGAGCTGCCATCACTATCCGACTGGAATGTGATCTGTCCACTGTTCTGTTCTTACAAACTTGCAGCTCTCTGTGGCAAAGAAGTGGTGGGCACGGGTAACTTGCGATCGACAATGTGGCAGGTCACTGCATCACACAAGGTGCATACGAAATAAGCCATACAACGAGGATACATATATCATATCATATCTACAAAGTGAATTCAAAACGTGGGTGGCGGTCTCCAAGTCTCCTGCGCTCTTCAGCAGAGTCCCAACCTCCCTTCTTCGCACCTTCTCCTTGAGTCTGCAAGAGCCTTTCTACCTCTCTCCGCTTCTCTGTGTTCCGTACCTTGAAGTACACAATAAGACAAACGGAGGTTGCTGCCATACCAAGTGAGAAAGCAAAGTTGATGCTCGTTGCCTTGTGGAATCTCGGGGGATCCGTAAACAGCCACGTCGACACAATGGCCCCGAAATTGGCCATCACAAGAACAATAGCAACAGCAGTCGCGCGACGGTAGTGGGGCTGCACGTTGTTCGTAGCCCACGTAGAGAGACAGGGTGTGGTGCCATAAACCCCTACGATTTGGAGATAAAGTGAACCGTATTCAACTTTCTTATTATCTGAGCCTAAATACACGAACAATCAGCTGTAGTCCAGTGGTGTACATAGAATGAGGAAGTGAAAAGACGGACCGAGAAAGATGGCATAACCGGCACCCGCGATAAGTGCACAGAAAGTGGCCGTCACACCACGACTTTTATACTTATCGCAAAAGTATGCGGAAAGGAAGTTAAAAACGAAGGAGCAAGCATACGGTGGAACCTAAGTAAGGTGTGAGAAGCATGATCACCTTCAGTAGGTTAAATGAGCGCACTGTCAACAACTGTGTGAGATTAGGGGAATGACCAAGCGAGTTGACAATCGTGGGTATGCTAAAGCAAGTTAATCAGATTGCAGACAGATGGGAAGGAAGTCGAAGATAGATACAAGTTAGCGAGTCCGAAGAGCTATCAGATAATTGATTAATACTTGCACGAGAGAAACGAGTGCGGTCTCACCGTTACGCCATTGAAAAATGATGTGACTGCAAGCATAAGGATATGGGGTGCATCCGTAAATGCACTTGCAACTTCACTCCAACTAAAAACCTCCTCATATTTTCCATCCGCGTCAGCGTCACCACTCCAGTCATCCGCAAGTTCACGGCAGTAAGCCTCCCGCTCCTCGTCAGTGAGATGTTTAATGCTCCTTGGTGATGCAGGAACCAAGAAGAAAGTAAGGAGTCCAAAGGTCGCAGTGAAGGCACCCTCCTATCTAGCGGTGTGAGACACGCACAAGTCCAAGGGAAAATGCATTCAGAATGACAGACCAAAAGGAATAACCACTGCCATCCAGCGATGCCGCCTTTACCATCGAGTTTCTGGATTCCAAAGGCAAGAAGACCTGAGAAGGCCCCCGCGAGAGAACTGACATTGAACATCATGGCAAAGCGGAATTGCAGGGAATGACGCTTGTAAAAGTTGGAGAGTAGAAGAACGATACCAGGGAAGAGGCCACCTTCAAAGAAAGCCCGTCTATGAAGGATCAATCTGAATGGATACAAGTAGACAATACCTTCAAAAACACCAAGGAAGAAACGACACGCGAGAAGACCGTGATATGAGTGGACAGCACCTGTACAGTACTATGAGCACCAGGAAAAGCAGTACATGAGAAGAATCAGTACCCTGGGATGCACAAGCGACTCCCCAAAGGACTACCATAACCGGAAGAGTCACATTGGCACCAATCCGTTTCATGAGTAGGTTCATTGGAAGCTCCATAAGAGCGTATGGAATACTTTTTGAAATCAGCCAAATATTGACGGGGATATAGGGGACGCACTAAGTGATAGTTAGAGCAGTTGAAAATTGACTGGAAGTCATGTTGAGATCCTTCGTCAGCCCTGCCACGCGGGCATTACCTATGTTTCTTTGATGTTGTTAAAATCGGGAATGAGAACACAGAAAATATACATACGATCTATCCTACAGACAACGCAGATTGTTGTTATAGAGTTCAACGATGAGAGATTGGCGAGGGCTTACTAGGAATGACAAAAGATCTGAAGAGGGAATGAACTAAGATCTATACTAGTAGGGAGGAAGGTGAAAGAGAGATCTCACAATACATGGCAACGATAGGGATGAGATAGAAATCAATCTTCAAAGTCGCTCTTCTGAAGACTTTGAGGTCTATAGGATGAATATTCTCGTGGTCATCGCCGTGTATGTTTGAAATGACATCGGAGCCGTCTTCCTTGTTGAAAGTAGGGGAACGGTCAGACTTAATCAGAGCAGACATGAGAAATGCTGAATGATGGGATGTAGAAAAGAAAAGAACAGAGGGTGTTTATATACTGCATCTTGCCTCTCATATTTTCTCCCAGCGCAATTCATCCTCGGGTTGTGGTTTGTGTATCTTCGCAAACATGGTAGTAGGGGTAGTAACACACTTTCTATAGCTTTCCTTATTTGGTCGTTAGTGTCTTGATGTCAACTCTCTGCCTCGGGATGTTCAGATTTCCATATTCCATGTTCCTATTCAATGGTTCGGCCCTATATTCACCCAAATCTACTGATAGATCCGCTATATGCCTCGGGGAGATGACTCGGGGTGGTTCACGGCCAGTGTTATACCCTAACATCGAGAGAATCTGACCAACCACCCGAGAGCTTCCTCCGAGCCCAAAAGCGTCTCTCGCTCACCGGAAGTGTTCAAGACATCGGGGAATATCAGCCGGTTGTCTTCAACGGAACGTAAGCATGAATACTGTGAGTTTGTGATATAGTATTGTATTTTAAGAGAGGTCCATACACCCAGAAGCCAAAAGTCAAAGAAGCAAGTTACCCTGTGGGGAATCTCCGATGTTTTACCGTTCCTACACGCAACATGCTTGTTTTCTTGTCGTCTCTCCTCTTTCAAAAAATGCTTGAAAGCTTCCTTCCAGCCCCCCGCGTAAATAGGGCGTCTGTCCCAAAGTCGTTCCCGGTGTGCTGGGTGGGTTTCTCGAGGTTTCTCTGATTGCATAACATGGCCCCCACGAAGTTCAATGGCATTAGCACTTGTAGGCCACTGTGGCGAGAAGCTGCAAACTTTTACAGCCCGAATGCTATCAGGTCACCTGGATCATTCAATTACGATGTCCTATGCTGCTGCCTTCGGGTAACCATGCCGTAAGGCTCTCTCAAGTCTCGACCTGCACCAGAGTGAGGCCGATTGAGCACGGCTTCTAACCGACCTTAGTGGTTCGACATTACAAAGAAGAGATACATTTATCCAAGGCCACATTCATTCCAATAGTAACTCGGCATGTCGCCGAACACTTCAGTTCCACTTGGGAACTATCTTGTCAACTTCTTTTTTGTGACTGGCCTCCTTGATTCTATAGTTGGGCTCACCAGATATCTTCCGTAACTTTCTCCGGGGTCCTGAAGGCCCTTCCCTTCAAAGCCCATGTACGACACATTGCAAATTACGGCTGGTCGGCTTCACCGGATCGCAAGAATAAATCTGCGGGGACCTCCCCGTTGCCCTCGCCGACACATGCGTACGCCCTTTGAGGTGAAAAGACGTGTATCAGTGCTCTTGGGGAGGGCATCCTTACCCTTAACAGACAACGTGTCGCCGTCGACCTTCTCGAAGAGAAATCCAACCTATATCAGATCGACTACATCACACCTCCAATGGCAACTACGTGACGAGAATTTAACATTGACATTTCCACCATTTGGTGATATGCGGGCTATCAGGTTTCTATTGATTACTTATCGACCCTCTTTAGACGGTTCCGCTTCCACCGGCGCTTTTGTGGACAGCTTCTCTTCATGGCGATTGTAATGCTCGTCTCCGGCTGCTAACTGTCTCCCGGACACCGATCCATAGGCAGAACGGTTCACGTTTCTCCATCAGTCCTCGCCCGCGCGTAGTCAACTTTGTTCCACTGTGGATTGAAATGTAGGCCCCCGCGAGAATCATTCCGGCTATGTACGTTCTTGGGAACGCAACGCAGAAGTGTATATGGGCTCCCATACAGGGTCTCCCGTAATCATTACCCGACCGGGACGTGATCTTCCCGCCTGTCGTGAGGTTTTTTTTTTTTTTCTTAAAAACTCCAGTTTGTAAACCGCATGCAAAGGACTGTCGTTACCGAGTACAGGTGTCTCAGGGGAGCTCTCAGAGTTAACCGGGGCAGATCGATAGTGGAATGAAGAGACGAAAAGAATAGAAAAAAGCAGAAGAGTATATACGCCATCTTGTTTCCTCCTATCAACTTTGAAGCTCAACGAAACTCGTCCTCGGGAACGAAACGAGGACCCTGATACCCAATCGTGGCTTCTACTGATTGCGATGGTTTCTGTACCTCTTCGTCCCGGTTACCCGAATTTGAGCAAGAATTATGCAGTGCATTATTTATTCTGCATGTTTGTGAGCTTGAGCTTGAATGAAAAATTGAGATTGAGATAGCTCAGGTCAATTGCCCCAGTATCGAAATTCTGTAGGAAATTCAGCATCAAATTATATACCGTTGTCATCATAAGTAGAAGCTAACGTAACTATAGTTGGAGAGGGAGAAGAGAGGGAAAGAAATATGATACAAAGTTGACTACTTGAAACCACTAGGAAGTTGGCGTTAAGGTCGCGCGGACCGGGGACAGACTCTAACCCGGTGTACGAATCGAGTCCGCGGTGAGCTCTAGGCGAAGAATGTTCCCGGGAAGAGAGATAGAACCCCGAGAGAGACTGAGTTTACTAAGGGAATAATACTGTGAACTCTTCAAGAACGTTCGCTGGTTCCGTTTGACCTCTTATACTTGTTGTTGCATGGGTCATAGTCATGGTCATGGGTAACCTTCGAACCACGTGGCGCCGACGCCGTATTATCGCGGACAGTCCCACGCCATTACCATCTCTTCACGTTTATAAAGTTCCCGACTCCAGTTACATTACGGTCCTTCCAAGTCTCTTCTCAGCCCGTCATAGCGCGCTTCTCGATGTCTCAATACTTTAATTACGTCTTCCCCTTGAGATGACACTCATATTCGCACCAGCCTTACATTGTGTCATAAAGACTCGGGCGATAAATCCATTTGAAACCACGAAAGGATTATGGCCACCCACTATATGTTCGCATTGATGATCAAGAAGCAACTCAACTGAATTCGAACGAAATACATCTCGGTAGCAGCACTTGTGAAGATGTTGTACGGATCTAATCCGCGGCGAGTGGGAGGCAAAGTGTGTTCCCGAAAGGAGAGAGGCAGGGGATATGAGAGAGAGAACAGGGAGCCCCGAGTTAACTATGACCTCGAACGAGAATATGCCGTCCTTGTACTTGCGAATACGCTGCTTGCTAGTTATGGTGCACAAATGGCATGATGAATTTAATTCAACATGGGGGGGTTGACTGGGCTTGGTGCTGCTTTGTCAGCACACGGCATCACTCCACGGCTCGCTTGGTGGGGTTGTAGAGAGTACGCGCTGTGGGCACGAATCCTCGATAAAGACATCATGACGATATCATTTAGATTGGTAGGCTCGGATATCCCGGGTGCCATGTGTACAGTACGTGCACTGCATTGCAGTGCCACTGGCAGACCAGAACATGTGGGCCACGTGTCCTGGCGGAGAACATGCGCCAGGTGGATGTGTCTGTGCATTGCTTACAACCACGAGCCACCCATGAGTTTGGGATTTACTAACGTGAAAAGGTGGGTGGGGCATGAAAGTGACATCTTCTGGGGGGGGGGGAGTACAGAGGTGTAAAGGAAGCTTTTGGGTGCGAAGGTAACATCCTTAAGTGACCTGTTGGACGGACGGATGGGGCGCAAAGTCTTATTTTTACAGGGTTCAATCCCCACAAGCATTCACCTCACTGGCATCTGGCACAGATAGGGATGAAAGAAGTGGAGGTGTGCGCACAGCATATGTCGTATTAATTATCTCGGAGGCTATCAACGACGGTGCAACGTGGTTATTGTGAGGTATCGTGGCGCTATGATGAACCCTCTTAGATGGTTCATTCTAAGTTGCCGTTCTCGACGGGCTAATGGGAGACCCATCCCCACCCCGCGATCGACGGACGGCCAGTAGGCCATGCAAGGTGTTCCCCGAAAACATGATTTACGGTGCAGTGCGGGTTGACGAAGAATATCCTATTCTACGGGATGTCTCAACTGTTGGCTTACTGTCAGCAACCATGCGCTTCGCCCCATTATTTTCTTCTCGCCTACCAAGTGGCCTTCACATTAGTCTTTCAGAGAGCCCCTCGTCCGCTAGATGAATACTGTACCCGCAAAATAATTCAACTCAGGAAACCATCGCAGCACTATTTTATTCGGATTGATGTGTGAAACGAGGTAGCTCACCCAACTCTCCCCCACCGCTGACATCCCTAAAGCGGTAACATTGTCACACGACATCCCTAAAGTGGGAATCTTGTCACACGACTGTGATTTGTAATACTATTTATTTTAAAAAGGAAAGTTATCGTTGATCAACAAAAAATCATTACAAATCGAAGTCATGTGACATGTAGACAACATTTTCAATCTATATAATAGTGAAAGACCAGCTCTGCTCATGCGACGACCTCACCCCCCTCACCTTCCCTCACGCACTCCTCCACTGCCCCCTCTACTCCGACCGTCGACAGGATCTTCATTTCCTGCCTGACTGAGCTCTGGAACTTGACCCGCGTCCATGGCACATACTTTCCACTTGCAAACCTTCCATTGAGGATTTGCTCACTTTTTTCCAGGACAAGCAGGCCTTCACAAGGCCTCCTTCAGTGAGATGACCTCATGAGCTGGATTAAGTCTGAATTGGTGATGTTGGGTAGTATGGGTAAGTTCACCTTTCTTCTCCAACACACAGGCTCTCTTCCCCTCTCCACTCCCTCTCTATTACACACTGTCTCTCTTGTTTCCCTCTACCAAGAGGTTTCGCACATGGTGGTTCCCATTCTCTCATGTTCACAACAGTAGTTATTATGTACCAGTTGTAGCTGCATGATTTGGGCAAGGCCCTGAAGTGTGAATAAAACCAATTTCAAAAAAGAAAACCTAATAGTGAAAATGCTTAACATCCTCCCTCCTGTCCATGCAATGGACAATAACACTCCTGCTACAAAAAAATGTTCCAAGGCTTTAGGTGATCTTTTCACTTGCCGAGCAATATGCAAATGATGTATTCCAACTGATTTGTAATGATTAATGATATTTTATTGATAACTTTCCCTTTTAAAATAAATACTCAATGATAACTTCCTTTTTAAAATAAATGTTATTACTAATCACAGTCGTGTGACAAGATTACCACTTTAGGGATGTTGTGTGACAATATTACCACTTTAGGGATGTCAGCAGTGGGGGAGAGTAAGGTGACTTCATAAACACGCTCATGCAAAAATAATTATGCAAATTCGCCGGTACCAGGTATTGGCATAAATAGATATGAGTGAAAGGGGGCGACATGTACACGCCAAGCGCTATTAACTGAGATCTTGGGAATTCCTTCGTGAGTGGGACAGATGGGTGAACTGGGTTAACTGTCCCCTTCGTATATAGTGTCGAGGGCATCTGGCGGGAGCCTTCCCGAATCCGTGACTAGGTTAGGCGGGACACCGGCGTGTGTACTTAGGATTAGATTAGCAAGTGGTAAGAAAAGCATAGAGCATCCTACCGCGCATCCCTTAGGAGATCGCACTGCAGCTGGTGCAATAAATCTCTACCGTTTCTTGGGCTATGTGCTTTAAAATCATAAAGAGATGCCACGTGAGAACTGTACACGATCTGGAGGCGCTCGTCATTCCAGCCGGAATCCCTCCGCGTGCCGTCAGACCACTCATCGATACAGCACTCTACCTATTAAATAAATTCTCACCGTCAGTACCCACCAAGTCTGAACAAGGCATATCGGGTTTATCATTACCACGGCAAGTGCAAGGGCGATGACGGAAATGGGCATTGGGGAGAAGCGCTCATGGAACACGACACCGACATCATCCTTGCTACGAAACCACGTGATGTTGATTGCCCGTTGGATGATGGGATGGCGGTATGGATTGTGACGTTTTCCCGTTCCCATATCCTCAGAATCCTATGGGCACAGGCACAGCGAAGTTTAGTGTCCTGCGAGTGACAAGACAACTGACCAAGACGAACGGGGTAAACAAAATTCATATCTCTCAGCAACATTTGAGCACGTTTGGCGTTAGAACTTATACTCTTATGCGCTCGGCTCGTATTGAAGCCATATATATATTCCACAAGAGTCACAATCTTCGGTTTCATTTCTGCGCCAAGTCGCGCGTTGAGGCTTGTGACCTAGGTTAATGATGTACATAAAGGAATGGGGATTGTCGACTGAAGTGGAATTGGAGCCCTACCTCCGCGTGAGGATCGATCAGGACTGGGTGTGTTCCCACCACCCTTGGGCCTTGTCCGAACGCAGCAATCTTAGCCCTGTCTGAGACGGTCTGAAAAGGTATGAGAAATACTGTGTTTAAAGCTATGTGCACGATTGACCTTTACAAACCGGTGCGTGTAATTGGCACTCTTGTGGCACTCTCGCGCCTGAAAGTATCTCGAGAGGCCCTTCTTTGATTCTAACCCTACCTTGATGTCCGCCGTCCTGATTGACATTGAGCGTGATACACGTTATGCGACACGTAATACCCACAAAGTGCATTCCTCCCAGACGACCTCGGATCTCAAGTCACCGGGGCTCAGCAAGGCTTCATTCTCTGTGGCTAAGTTGCAGGAATCGTCCGGGCATCTATCGCCACGCTCCTGTTGTGCTGATGGTCGCTGGCCAGCCAAGAAGTTCAGGAGTTTCCAGGTCAAGACGCCAGATGCGTCGAGCAGGAGGCTAGCATTGATGCACGACATAGATAGGAGTAAGTGAGTTGCTACAATGGCGTGGAGCGAATGGGGGTAGAGGGTGTATTCGCAGTTGAGCACGAATAAAAGGAGGAGGCCTCGAGGCCTGATGACCCCACCCCCCACCCCCAGGCAATGTCCCTTTGGGCAAACGTGACCTTTGGAAGAAGTTCGGGCTTTGGGTGCCGAATCTGAGAACTCGAGAAGGGAGAATCATGCCGCTGAGTGGGAAGATCAACTCCCAAGTCACTCTAAACTTCTGAACTCTGAACCACAAAACCGTGTGGAAGCGCCTATGGGTGGTGGTGGCTTGAGGCGTGTGAGGGGCGTGGGCGATCATCCCAGTTCCAGGAGAAAGAATGAACGAGTTCATTGGGCTCACTTGCACAGCAGAACATGAGGGTGGGTGTTGTACACGTTCGCTGCGTAAAGACAACGGACCGCTAGTCCGCCTTCCTGGCTCTGGCTCTAAACAGCTCCCTCTCCCCCCTCTCCCCCCTCCCCCCCTTCCCAGGTAATTTAAGGCTTGAGAAGGATCAAGGATCTCAGGGGCAGGGTTAAATCTTGATTTGATTTGATAGTCATTCGCATCGTATTTTTGCCGAGCGGCATGCGGCTGCTAGGCACGCTTTCGCATTTGTTACAACCATGTAAGTGCGTGGCCAATACCTTATGTGCGGACTCATGCTGCTGGTTGGTTGCGTAACAGCAAAAGATAACAAATATCGAGACCAGACCATTTCGGCCCGACATGTGCTTGTTGAACATAAATTTGGCTGGGTCATTCGTCTAACGAAAGGTTTATGAGCCACTCTACTCCAAGTCCATTGCACCCCCACCCACCACGCTAGCAAACTTTATTCCCCAATGTAATCATCACCGTTCGACCTTGCTTGACACCATCGAGAAGTTCTTTAGACACACAAAGAGAAAAGAGAGAGAGAATGCTAGATCGCTGGCTTGTTGACTTGCTCTACTACAAGTATTGTGAATACCTTTATATACTTGTTGAGAGTCCAGATTGTGAAGGAGCAGTATAGTAGGAAGCAAGCTGTAGAGAGTGTTGGAAAAAAAATAGCTTTTTTTTTTTTGAAATCAATTTTAATTACGCGCTTCAGCCTAAACGACAAATCGTGCGGCTACCACAGGGTACATAGTAGCTACTGTTGAGCGAAGGGACAAGCGTCCCAGAAAGGCACAAGGCCATGGTGGCAAACCCCAAAGAAAATCCAGTGTACTAGTTATGCGCAAGCAGGGTTGGGGTGAAACAGTAAACTACATACCATGACCCCCACCCCAGGGGGTGGGAGAGAAGTAGTCCATATGAGGGAAAGAGGGGGGCCGGCCAAACGCAATTGTAAGGTCCAGACCCCAGAAGGAGAAGGCGCAGCTATTGGCAGCTGGCCAGAAGGGAAACCGAAAAGAAAAAAGAAAAGGGAAAAGAAAAAGCGCCACTTATGTGGCAGGAGAGGAGGCCGGGATAGTCGACTTCTTGGCATGGGGCAGCTTCTTCCAGCGTCGCACAGCACCCTCATGCCCAAAAGCAAAGAGGGTGCGCTGGCCCAAGAGGGAAGCCAGTGCCGCACCATCCGGGTCCTCGAAGGCCACAACAATTGAGGATGAAGAGCCAGGGAGGTACGAGGAGGGAGCGCGGACCCACGAAGGAAGGGCTGTCACTTTGAGCGCCCTGTACTGGGGGTTCTCCTTACCCAAAGCCTCATGACAGGCCTTGGGGGAGTGAGCACCAGTGGTAGGGGAGACACCAGTGGGAAGAGCGTTGATGGTCACCCAGGACCACCAAACATTTGGGCGGGAGGAGGTTGCCGACAAGAACGACCCAAGGAGTGAGGTGAGGAGAGGCTGGGAGGAATGGAGGTTGGCCTCCAAGACACCAGGGCCGGCTGTAAGGATCAAGTTATTCTTCTGTGTCCACCGCGCAGCAGACAGGGAAACTTGATGGCCAGAAGAGGCAAGCTGGGACTTGAGGTAAGTGACAACAGCCCCAGGGGGCTGCTTGCCAGCCACGAAGGCAGAAGGGTCCGATGCCAGTCCAGGAAAGACCACCAGAGAAGGTCTTGCTAACTTCTTTGCAGCAGCGGCATAGGATGTGGGGGGGGGGGGTCAGGGCAGTAGGGGCGGGAGGGGCAGGAGCAGGAGCAGGGGAGAGGGAAGGGGCCAGGGCAGAAGGCTTTGGAAAAAAAAATAGCAGCCACAGCACAGATAGATACCGGAGATGCCGGCCCGGACCAACAACTCTTATAGGCGTACTGCGTTAGTTTAGAACCTCAGTCTTCTACCACAAAAACTGAGCTATTTGCTTTATAGTCTCCCACAGAGAGTGAATTTAGTTAAAGGGAGACTAGGCAATAAAGACGACGGCGGAGAATGGACGGGTAGGCAGCCCGGAACGCGCCCAATCCAATAATGAAGATACAATTCGAATGCTTGCAGCATAGTAAGGTGTGTTTAAAACTAAAATCTCAACGCCCGACCCACCCTTACAATGTCCCTCCACACCCCATCCCAGCCGTCACGCATAAGCAGGCTCACCAATCAATAGAAGGTGTCCATGACAATGACCTTTATCCATTTCAACAATCACTGCACGTATTTTACTGGTTCAACCCCCTCGGATCACTAGATTATGATAGATTGTCATATGTTGTACGATTTTCGTATAGCAGTTACGTTTGTGAGAAGTGCTCGAGATGGGGGGGGGGGTAGGGATGGGTGAATCGATAGTATGTGAAGGAAGTAAGATATGAAGCACTACTACCATTATCATTGTCCGTCGTCATAAGTGTCAGTCGTCATAAGAATGCTTGAGCTTGCATGCGCCACAGCCGAGCATATTCCGAGCCTTCGCGCTTCAATAGGTCTTCGTGAGTTCCTGTCTCGATTACA